>RXID01011005.1:0-57398 GCA_005019695.1 Trichopus zeylanicus subsp. travancoricus
ATAGCAGTAGTAGTTGTTGTAGTAGTAGTAGTTGTTGTAGTTGTTGTAGTTGTAACAGTAGTCGTTGCAATAGGGATAGTGAAAATAGTAGCAGTTGTAGTAGTAGTAGTAGTAGCTATAATAGTAGTAGTAGGAGTAGTGGTAGCAGTAGGAGTTGGAGTAGTAGTAGTAGTAGCAGTAGTAGTAGTTGTTGTTATTGTAGTAGTTGTAGTAGTAGTTATTGTTGTAGTATTACTACTACTTGTAGTTGTAGTAGTAGTAGTGGCAGTAATAGCAGGATTATTTGTGGTAACAGTAGTAGTAGTAGTAGCAACAACAGTAGTAGTATTTGTAGTCCTACGAGAAGGAGGAGGAGGAGTAGTAGTAGTAGAAGTAGTAGTAGTAGAAGTAGTAATAGTAGTAGTAGTAGTAGCAGCAGCAGCAGTAGTAGTAGTAGTAGTGATAATAGTAGTAGTAGTCGTCGCAGTAGTAGTGGTAGTAGTAGGAGTAATGGTTGCAATAGTAGGCGTGGTAGTAGGTGAAGCAGTAGTTGTTGTAATAGTAGCAGAAGTAGTAGTAGCATTAGTAGTTCTATAGTAGTAGTAGTTGCAGTAGTAGTTCTAGTAGTAATTTAAAAGTAAGAGTAGTAGAAGTAGTAGTTGTAGTTGTAGTAGCAGTAGAAGTAGCAGTAGTAGTACTTAGAGTTATAGTTGCAGTAGTAGTAGCAGTAGTAGTAGTCGAAGTAGTAGAAGTAGTAGTAGTAGTTGTAGTAGTAGCAGTAGAAGTGGCAACAGTAGTAGCAGTATCAGAAGTAGTAATTGCAATCGTAGTCGTAGTAGTAATAGTAATAGAAGTAGTAGGAGTTGTAGTTCTAGTAGCAGTAGCAGTAGTAGTAGTAGTAGTAGTAGTACTAGCAATAGTAGTAGTAGTAGTAGTAGTAATATGAGTATTAGTAGTAAACTTAGTAGTGGTGGGATTGGTAGGAGTAGCATAAGTAGTAGCAGTTGTAGTAGTAGTAGAAGAAACATTAGAAGTAGTTGGAGTAACAGTAGAAGTAGCAGCAGCATTAGTAGTTGTAGCAGTAGCAGTTGTAGTAGAAGTGGAAGTAGTAGTAGTATCTGTAGAAGTAGTAATAGTAGTAGTCATTGCAGTAGTTGTTGTAGCAAATGTTGTACTAGTAGGAGTGGTAGGCATAGTACTACCAATAGCTGTCGCAGTAGCAGTTGTAGTACTAGTAGTAGTACTAGCAACAACAGCAGCAAAAGTGGTAATAGCAGTCATAATAGTTGTAATAGTAGTAATTGAAGTAGTTGGAGTAGTAGTTCAAGTCATAGCTGTAGTAGTAGTAGAAGGAGGAGTTGTAGTAGTAGTAGTACTTGTAGGACAAGTGGGGGCAGTAGTAGCAGCGCTAGTAGTAGTCATAGCAATAGAAGGACAAGTAGTAGTAGTAGTAGTAGATGTAGTTGTCGTAGTTGTAGTTATTGTAGTTGTAGTAGTAGAAGTTGTAGTAGGGGTAGCAAAAATAGTAGCAGTTGTAGTAGTAGTAGTAGTAGCTGTAATAATAGTAGTAGGAGTAGTAGCAGAGGTAGGAGTTTGACTAGTAGTAGTAGCAGAAGTTGCATTAGTAGTAGTAGTAGTAGTAGCAGCAGTAATAGTTGTTGTTGTTATTATAGTAGTTGTTGTAGTAGTAATTGTTATAGTATTACTAGTACTGGTAGTTGTAGTAGTAGAAGTGGTAGTAGTAGTATAAGTAGTAGGAATATTAGGTGTAGTAGTAGTCGTAGTAGTAGTAGTAGTAGTAGTAGTAGTAGCAGTAGTTGTACTAATAGAAAAATAGTAGTAGCAGTGGTAGTGGTAGTGGGTGTAGTAGTAGTTGTTGTTATTGTCGTAGTAGTAGTAATGGTGGTAGTTGTAGTACTATGAGTAGGAGTACTACTGGTAGTATTAGTAGTAGGAATAGTATTCGTAGTAGGAGTAGTAGTAGTAGTTGTAGTCATAGTAATAGTGGGACTAGAAGTAGTGATAGCTGTAGCAATTGTAGCAATTGTAGCAGTAGCAGCTGTAGTGGTATTAGTAGTAGTTGGAGGAGTATGAGGAGGAGCAATTATAGTAGTTGTAGTTGTCATTGTTGTTGCGGTGATAGGAGTAGTGCTAGGTGTAGTTGTAGTCAGAGTAGTGGTAGTAGTAGCAGCAGCAGTAGTAGTAGGAGTAGAAGTAACAGTAGGAGTTGGAGTAGTAGTAGAAGTAGTTGGGGTGGGAGTAGGTGTAGTAGTAGTAGTTGTTGTTATTGTTGCAATTGTAGGAGTAGGAATAGGAGTAAGCGAAATAGTAGCAGTCATAGGAGTCGGAGTAATAGTTGCCGTAGCAGTAGAAGTAGTAGTTGTTGTCTTAGCAATAGTAGCAATAGTAGTAGTAGCAGCAACAACAGTAGCAATAGTATTATTAGTAGTACTATTAGTTGCAGCAGTAACAACAGCAGCAGTTGTAGTTGTAGTAGTAGTAGAAGTAGTAGTAGTAGGAGGAGCAGTAGTAGTATTAGTTGGAGTAGTAGTAGTAGTACTAGGAGTCAAAGTAGTAGTAGTAGTAGCAAGATCTCGAGTATGAGTAGAAGCAGTAGTAGTAGTAGCAGCAACAACAGTAGTAGTAGTAGTAATAGAAGTAGTAGCAGCAGTAGTAGCAGTAGCAAAATTAGTGGTAGTAATTACCGCAATAACAATTGTAATAGTAGTAGTAGTAGCAATAGTAGTAGTAGCTAAAGTAGTAGCAGTAGTTGTGGTAGTAGTATGAGTGGGAGGAGGAGGAGGAGGAGGAGGAGGAGGAGGAGGAGGAGTAGTAGTAGTAGTAGTAGTAGTAGTAGTAGTTGGAATAGGAGTTCAAATGGTACTTGGATGCGTAGTAGTAGTAGTAGTTGCTGTAGTAGTGGTCATAGTACTAGTAGTAATTGGAGTAATAGTAGTAGTAGCAGAAGTAATAGCAGTAGTTGCAGCAGTAGCAATAGTAGTGGTAGTAATTATGCTGGTATTAATAGTAATAATAGTAGTAGCAGTAGTAGTAGTAGCAGTAGTTGCAGTAGTAGTATGAGTAGGAGGAGGAGGAGTAGTAGTATGAGGAGGAGGAGGAGCAGTAGTAGTAGCAGTAGTAGGAGGAGGAGGAGTAGTAGTAGTAATAGTAGGAATAAGTTTACAAGTGGTAAGGGAGTAGTAGTAGAAGTAGTAGTCACAGTAGTAGTGGTCATAGAAATAGTAGTAATTGGATTAGTTGTAGTAGAAGTAGTAACCGCAGTAGTAGTAGTCGTAATAGTAGTAGTCATAGTAGAAGTTAGAGTAGTAGCAGTCGTAGTGGCTATAGTCGTAGCAATAGTTGGAACAACAACAGTAGTAGCCGTAGCGGTAGTAGTAGTTGTGGTAGTAGTATTAACAATAGAAGCAGTAGTTGCTGGAGTAGTAATAGTAGTACTAGAAGCAGTATTAGTAGTAGTAATGATAGTAGTAATAAAAGTAGTAATAGTAGTAATAGTAGTAATAGTAGTAATAGTAGTAGTGGTAGTAGTAGTAGTAGAAGTCGTAGTAGTAGTAGATGTAGTAGGGGTAGTAGTAGGAGTAGTAGTAGTAGTTGATGTAGTAGTGGTAGTAAAAGTATTAGTTGTTGTTGTTGTTGTAGTAATAGTAGTAGATGCAGTTCTGGCAGTTGTTATAGTTGGAGTAGTAACAATAGTCGCAATAGTAACAGTAGTATCAGTTGTGGTAGTATGAACAATAGAAGTTGAAGTATTAACAATAAAATCAATAGTACCGGGGGTAGTCGTAGTAGTAGTAGCCATAGTAGTAGTAATAGTAGCATTAGGAGCAAGGGTAGCAGAAGATGTAGTAGTTGTTGTCATACAAGAAGATGTAATAGTAGTAGCAATAGTAGTAACAGTAGGAAAATTAACAGTTGTAGTAGAAGTAGTAGTAGCAGAAGTAGCTGTAATAGTAGCAGTAGTAGTAGTAGTAGCCTAGTGGTTACAGTAGTGTATTATTTGTAGGCGGGGATGTAGTAGAAGTATTAGTAGTAGTTATTGTTATTGTTGCTATACTTGCAGTAGTAGTAGTAGTAGCAATAGTTGTAGTAGCAGCAGCAGTACCCATATTAGTTTAGAAGTAGTAGTAGGAGTAGGAGTAGTTGAAGTAGTATAGTAGTAGCGGGAGTAGCAGTAGTAGTAGTAGTACCATTAGTGGTAGTAGTAGTAACAGAAGTCTACAGTAGCTATATCAGACGTTGTGGTTGCTAGCTATATCAGACGTTGTGGTTGCAGAAGTAATTGCAGTAGTAGTGCATGTAGGAGTTGTACTATTAGCAATAGCAGTAGCAGTACTAGTAGTTGTAGCAGCAGTAGTATTGCCAGTAGTATTGGTAGCAGTAGTAGTAATAGAAGTAGTAGTAGCAGAAGTCATAGTAATAGTTGTTGTAGTTGTTGCAGAAGTAGTGGTAGCAGTAGTCGGGGTAGTAGTAGTAGCAGTAGTAGTAGTATTAGCCACAGTAGTAGTAGTAGTAGTAGTAGTAGTAGTTATTATTGTTGTAGTTGAAGTAATAGTAGTCACAGTAGTAGTAGTAGCAGAAGTTGCAATAATAGTAGTAATACCACTTTTACTACGACTACTACTACTGCTACCTCCACAACAATTACTACTACTACTTTAACTACGACTTCTACTACGGCTACTACTACAACTACTACTCCTATTACAACTATTGCCACTACTACTACTATTATTACTACTACTGCTGCTGCTACTACTACTTTGACTACTACTACGCCTACTACTACAACAATTGCTACAACCCCTGCTACTACTCCTACTAATACTACTACTACTACTTCAACTACTACTAATACTACTATAATAACTACTAATACTGCCACTACTCCAACTACTACTTCTAGTACTACCTCTACTACTACAACTACTGCTACTGTTACCACACTACTACCACAACAACAATTACTACTACTACTTCTACTACTACAATTACTACTGCTACTACTACTGCTACTAGTACTACTACTACTGCAACTTTTACTCCTACTATTACTGCAACTCCTACTACTACTACTACTACTACTACTACAATTACTATTGCTACTACTAGGCTAGTACTACTACTAGTACTACAACTTCTACTCCTACTACTAATACTACTACTACTACTATTACTACTACTACTACTCCACCTACTCCTACTCCTACAACGACTCCTACTACAAAAACTATAACAACTACTACTGCTACTACTGCTGCTACTACCACTAGTACTACTACTACAACGGGTACTTCTACTAATACAACTGCCTTTCCAACTACTGCTGTTGTTGTTGTTACTACCACTAGTACTACTACTACAACGGGTACTTCTACTAATAATACAACTGCCATTCCAACTACTGCTGCTGCTGCTACTACAGCTGCACTTGCTACTACTACTGCTACAGCAGCTTCTGCAGCTTCAACAACTATTGCCACTACTATTACACAACAACAACAACTACTACTTCAACAATAACTGGTATTACTACTAATTCTACTACTACTACAACTATTACTATAATTAGTACTACTACGGCTACAACTACCACGACTACTACTACTACCACCACTACTGCTACTACCAATGCTACAATTACTACTACTGCTGCTGTTGTCGCTACTTCTACTACTATTGCCACTCTATTAATATTATTACTATTACTACCACAACTATTGCTGTTACAACAACTACTGCTCTGCTCCTACAACAACTACTACTACAATTACTACTACTACTGCCACCACTATTACTATGTCTGCTACTACTACTATTACTACTACAACAACTACTACTACTACTAGTTCTACTGGTACAACTACTGCTTTTGCTACTACTACAACAACTACGATTACTACAACTACAACAACTACTGCTACTTTTGTAACAACAACAACAACTACTACTACTATTGCTACTATTACAACAACTACCACGAGTACTACCGCTACTACTACTTCTAGTGCTCCTACTACTATTACTACTACTACTACTGCGACTACTATTACTACTCGTACTAGTACTGCTACTGCTACAACAACTACTATTGCTACTACTACTGCCGCTGCTACTATCACTATTACTAGTACCACTGCTACACCAACAACTACCCCTACTAATACTACTACTACTACTTCAACTACTACTAATACTACTATAACAACTACTACTACTGCCACTACTCCAACTACTGCTTCTACTACTACCTGTACTACTACAATTACGACTACTATTACCACACTACTACCACAAAAACAACAACAACAACAACTACTACTACAACAATTACTACTACTACTACTACTGCTAGTACAACTACTAATACTACAACTTCTACTCCTACTATTACTGCAACTCCTACTACTAATACAACAACAACAACTAATACTACTACTACTACTCATCCTACTCCTACACCGACTCCTACTACAACAACAAGTCCTACTACTACTGTTGCTACTGCTACTATTACTACTTGTACTACTACTGCAAGGGGTATTTCTACTAAGACAACTGCATTTTCTACTACTGCTGCTGCTGCTGCTGCTGTTGCTACTACTACTATTGTTGCTGCTGCTGCTGCCGCAGCAGCTTCAATGACTATTGCCACTACTATTACATAACAACAACAACTACTACTTCAACAACAACTGCTATTACTACTAATTCTACTACTACTACACTACCGCAGCAACTGTTACGGCTACTACTACTACCACTACCACTACTACTTCTACAGCTACTACTACTACTGCTGCTACTGCCGCTGTTGCTACTTCTACTACTATTAACACTACTACTACTACTACCACTACTACAACTATAACTACTGCTACTACTAGCACTACTACTCCAATAACTACTACTACTGCTACCACTATTACTATGTCTACTGCTACTACTACTACTCCAACTACTGTTATTACTACTACTACAACAACAACTACTACTACTAGTTCTACTGCTACAACTACTACATTTGCTACTACCACAACTACTACAATTACTACAACTACAACTACTACTACTGCTTTTGTAACAACAACAACAACTACTACAACTGCTACTACTACTATGACTACCACTAGTATTACGACTACTACTACTTCTACTGCTACTACTACTATTACTACTACTACTACAACTACTACTATTACTACTACTATTACTACCGCTACTACTACTACAACTACTATTGCTACTACTACTGCTGTTGCTGCTACCACTATTACTACTGCCACTACTACAGCAACAACTACTCCTACTAATACTACTACTACTACTTAAACTACTACTAATACTACTATAACAACTACTACTACTGCCACTACTCCAACTACAACTTCTACTACTACCTCTACTACTACAACTACTACTGTTACCATACTACTACCACAACAACAAAAACTACTACTACTTCTAATACTACAATTACTATATCTACTACTACTGCTACTGCTACTACTACTGCAACTTTTACTCCTACTATTACTGCAACTCCTACTACTACAATTACTATTGCTACTACTACTACTAGTACCACTACTAGTACTACAACTTCTACTCCTACTATTACTGCAACTGCTACTACTAATACTACTACTACTATTACTACAACAACAACAACTACTACTACTACTACTCCTACTCCTACTCCTACACCTACTCCTACTCCTACACCGATTCCTACTGCAGAAACTACTATTACTACTGCTACTACCACTAGTACTACTACTGCAATGGGTACTTCCTACTGATACAATTGGTTTTCCTACTACTACTATTGCTGCTGTTGCCATTGCTACTACTACTGCTATTGTTGTAGCTTCAACAACTATTGCCACTACTATTACACAACAACAACAATTAGTATTTCAACAACAACTACTATTACTACTAATACTACTACTACTACAACTACTACTACAATTACTACTATTACGACTACAACTACGACAGCTACTACGACTACCACTACTACTACTTCTACTGCTACTACTACTGCTACTATTCCTACTACTGCCACTACCGCTGTTGCTACTTTTACTACTACTGCCACTACTATTAAAACTACTACTACTACAACTACAACTACTGCTATTACAACAACTACTGCTACTACTAGCACTACTACTATAATTACTACTACTTCTGCTACCACTATTAGTATGTCTGCTGCTACTACTACTACTACTATTAATACTGTTATTACTACTACAACAACAACTACTACGACTAGTTCTACTGCTACAGCTACTACTTTTGCTACTACTACAACTACTACAATTACTACAACCACAACTACTACTGCTACTTTTGTAACTACAATAACAACAACTACTGCTGCTACTACTACTATGACTACCACTAGTACTACAACTACTACTACTTCTAGTGCTACTACTACAATTGCTGCTGCTCCTACTATTACTACTACTACTACTGCTACTGCTACAACAACTACTATTGCTACTACTACTACTGCTGCTGCTACCACTATTACTACTACCACTGCTACACCAACAACTACTCCAACTAGTACTCAAATTATGATTACTACGACTGCTACGATTTAAACTACTACTACCACCACTACTACTAAAGTTGTTGTTGTTGCAGTTACTGGTACTACTACTACTGCTACCACTTCTGCTACTACTATGACTACTGCTGCTGCTGCTACTAGTACTACAACAAGAACTACTACTACTACAACTACTAATGCTACTAAAACTGTGACTATTACCACTACAACAACTACAACTACTACTGTTGCTACAACAACTAATCCTAATCTGACTCCTACTACTTCTACCACTCCCACTACTATTGTTACCCAAACTCTAACAACTACTACTACTACTACTACTACTACTACTACTACTACTACTATTACTACTTCTACTACTACTACTACAACTATGTCAACTACTAATACAATTGCTACTTCTGCTACTCCTACTACTGCCAGTGCTACTACTTGTAATACAATTGCAACTACTGCTATTCCTACTAACAAGCCAACTCCAACTACTACTCCTACTACTACCCCTACTCCTACACTTACTGCTACTACAACAACAACAACTACTACTGCTACTACTGCTACTTGAACTACCACTCCTACTCCAATACTACTACTACTACTACTACTACTATTGCAACTACTACTACTCCAACTTCTAATACTACTACTACCACTACTACAACTACTACTCCTCCAAGTACAACTACTATAGCTAGAACTATAGCTATTGCGATTGCTTCTTCTGCTACTACTTCTCCTACTACTACCACTTCTACTACTATTACTCGTACCAATAGTAATACTCCAAACACTCCAACTACTACTCCGACTACTACCCCTGCTAGTATTACTACTACTATATCTACTACTACTTCTAAGACTACTACTACATTATTAGTAGTACAACTGCTACTACTACTCCTCCATCCACTACTACTACTACAACTACTACTACTACTACTATGAATACTGCTATTACTACTACTTCTATTGCTGCTTCTAAGACTACTTCTCCTCCTACAACAACAACAATAACTACTACCACTACTACCCTTCGTCCTCTTACTCCTAATACTGCTACTACTTACTACTACTACTCCTACAACAACCACTACAACTACAATGAGTCCAACTCCTCCTACTACTACCAACTACTACAACTCCAACTACTACAACTGCCCCTACTCTAGCTACTATTACTCCAATTACTACTACACCAACTCCCGCTACAACTATAGCTACTACTACTACTACTACTACTACAATTAGTACTACTACTACTACAACAACTACTCCTACTACTACTCTTACAACAACAACTACCACTATTGCTGCTACTACTACCACGACTTCTATGATTACTACTACTTCTACTACTATTACTACTACTACGGCTCCTACTACTACTACAACTACTACTTCTACGAATAATATTACTACTACTACTACTACTATTACTACTATTGCTACTAGTACTACTACTACTACTCGTACTAATAGTACAATTGCTACTACTACTACTCGTCCTACTACTACTGCTATAGCTACTAATACTAACCCCACTACTACTACTCCTACGACTACTACTCCTACACCTAAAGCCACAAATACTCCTATAATCACTAATACTGCTACTACTATTAGTACTACTACTAATCCTAACACTCCTACTACACCAATTGCTGCTATTACTACTATCACTACTACTATGACTCGTACTACTACTGCTACTCCTAACACTCCTACTACTACTACTACAACTGCTACTATAGCTATTACTAATACTACTACGACTACTACTACTTGTACTACTACTTCTGTTGCTGCTGTAGCTGCTACTACTACTACTACAACAACTACAACAACAACTACAACAACAACAACTACTACTACTACTATGACAACTACTATAATTTTTACTAATACTACTACAACTACAACTACTCCTAATACTACCACAACAACTACAACAACAATAAGAACTACTACCACTACAACTATTATAGCTACAACCACTACAATAAAAATAATAACAATTATTACTACTGCAACTACTACTACTCTTGCTGCTACTACTATTACTACTACATCTATTATTACTATAATTACTATGATTACTACTCCTACTACTACTAAGACTACAACAACTAATACTAACACTCCTACTACTTCTACTTCTACTAGTACTGCTACAACTACTAGTACTCCAACTACTACTACTACCACTACACTCCTACTACTATTACTATTACTACTTCTGCTACTATTATGACTATTCCAAATACAACTACTACTACTTGTCGTACTATTACTACTACTACTACTACTATTGCAACAACTGCTATTGCTACAACTACTACTATTACTTCTACAGGTGCTACTAATAATACTGCTTCTACTGCAATACTGCTAATGACACTACTACAACGACTACAGCTCCTACTACTTCCACTACTTCTATTGCTGCTACTACTACTACTGCTACTATTAGTTCTGCTTTTGCTATTGCTACTGCTACTGCTACTACTACTACTACTACTACTACTACTACTACTACTACTACTACTACTACTACTACTACTACTACTACTACTACTACTACTACTACTACTATTACTATTATTCTTACAACAACTACAGCTACTACTAATACCACTATAGCTTCAGTTGCTACCACTACTACGCTACTCCTACTACTACTACTACCTCTACTACTACTATTGATACTGCTACGACTACTACTACTACTGCTGCTACTATTGATACTCCTACTACTACTTCTACTACTGCGGTTGTTGCAACTCCTACTACTACTACTATTGTTGCTAGAATTATTACTACTACTACTTCTACTATGACTACAACTACTCTGACTACTACTACTACTACTTCTGCTGCTACTACTACTACTACTACAACTACTACTTCTACTACTATTTCAATAATTGCTATGGCTGCTCCGACTACTACTTCTACTACCACTACCACTACTACTACTACTACTACTCTTACTACGACAACAACAACAACTACTATTACTACTACGACTACTACTACTACTACTACTACTTCTACTACTACTACTAGTACTACCACCACTTCTCTATCACTACTACTTTTGCTACTATAGCTACTGCTATGGCTATGACTATGGCTACAACAACTACTACTATTTCTATGATTATGGCTACTACTACGACTACTGCGACTTCTGCTACTACTACTACTTCTACTAGTACTAAAACTACTACTACTTCTATTCAACTACTACTACTACTTCTGCAACTATGTCTCCTACTCTCACTACTGCTACTAGTCCTACTACAACTACTTCTACTACTACTATTAGCAATACTACTGGCACTACTAATACTACTGCTACTACTATTACTAATACTACTACTATAGCTACAACTGCTACTGCTGCTGTTGCTGCTACTACTACTGCTATTATTATTGCTACTGCTACCACTACTACTAGCACTACTACAATAACTATTACGACTACAATCACTAGAATGACTACTTCCCCCACTACAGATACTTTTACAACTGCTACGACTATAGCGACTATTGCTACTACTACTACTGCAACTACTACTACTACCATTGCTATAACAACTACTTCTGCTGCTACTGCTTCAACTGCTACTTCTACTACTAATGCTACTACTGCAACTATTGCTACTAGTACTGTTGCTGCTACTACAAAAATGACTAGTACTACCACTGCTATAACTACTACTACTTCTACTACTACTTCTGGTACTACTATCACTACTGTTACCACTACTAGAACCACAACAACAACTACTACTAATTCTACTACTGCTATTGCTACTACTGCTACTACCACTACTGCAACCAATACTAATACAACTACTACCACTACTATTGTTGCAACTACTGCTCCTACTGCCACTACTACTATTACTAATACCGCTTGTACTATTGCTACCAATGCTACTAAGACTTCTAGTACTACAAATAATACAACTACTACTTCTACTACTACTGCTACAACTAGTACTTCTCTTCCTACTACTACTACAACTACTGCTATGACTACCACTACAACTGCTACTATTATGGCTACTACTAATAATACTACTACTACTACTACTACTACTACTCTTACTACTGGTATAACTACTAACGGTTCTACTTCTACTACTATTTTTGTTACTACTGTGGCTACTACGACTACTACTACTATGAATAGTACTACTCCTACTGCTACTACCACAACTCCTACTACAACTACTGCTACTACTGCGCCTACTACAACAACTACTACTGTAGCTTCTACTACTACTTCTACTTTACAGCTGCTACAACTACTGCTGCTACTACTAGTACAACTGCTGTTCTCACTGATATTAATGCAACTACTGCCACTACTACTACTTTTACTACTGCTACTACTATTGCGACCACTACTACTCCTACTACTGCTACAACAACTGCTACTACTACTCTTACTGCTACTACTACTACGACTGCTACTACTAACACTACGGCTTCTACTACTGCTGCTACGACTACGACTACTACTGCTGCTCTTACCACCAATACTATTACAACTAGTACTAGTACTTCCACTACTTCGCCTACTAATACTATAGTTGCTACTACTAGAATTGCTACTACTACAAATACTACTCCTACTACAACAATAATTACTACTATTACTATTACTACTGCCACTGCTACCACTACCACTGCTTCTACTATAGCTACTACTATTGCTACCAATACTACTACTACTACTACTGCTACTGCTACCACAACTACCACTAGTGTTGCTACTACTACTACTCTTACTACTAGTACTACTAGTACTGCTACTACTACTATTATTACTACTAAAACTTCTACTATTGCTACTACTACTACTACTACTATTACCACTAGTGTTGCTACTACTACTACTACTGCTACTGCTACTGCTACTGCTACTTTAACAACTGCTACTTCTGCTACAACTACTACTAACACTACCACTATTACTACCGCTACTATTAGTGCAACAACTACTACTACTACTAGTACTAGAACTACTGCTACAACTGTTGGTACTACTACTACTACTAATACAACTACTAATACTAATACTACTAGTACTTATAATACTACTCGCATGGCTACTGTAACTACAATGACAAGTACTACAAGTACAGCTACTGTTGCAACTACTACATGTACCAATGCTACTACTGCTATTACTACTGCTACTATAGCCACTATTACTACTACTGCTACTACTACTACTGTTGATACTTCTAGGGCTACTAATAGTACTATTACTGCTGCTGATGCTGCTACTCCTACTACTACTACCACTACTACTATTGCTGCTACTGCCATTATTACTACTACTACTACTACAACAATGATTATTGCCACCGCTGCTGCTACTGCTTCTACTGCTACTACTACTACTACTACTACCACTGTTACTGCTGCTGCTCCTACTACAACCACTCCTACCACCTACCCAGCTACTACTACTACAATTTCTACTACTATTATTGTGGCTGCTTCTACTTCTACTACTACTTCTGCTACTACTACTACTACTAATATTGCTTCTATGGTTAATAGTAGTACTACAACGACTTCTCCTACTTCTACTACTAATGCTACTACTACTACTAATACAACTACTACTACTGCAGCCACTTCTGCTGCTACTACTAGTACTACTGCTACTATAGAAGCTGTTGTTGCTACTACTACTACTATAACAACTATAACAACTATCACTAATATTGCTATTAAAACTACTACAACAACTGCTGCTACTACTACTACTACTACTACTCATGCTACTCCTACAACTATAGCTCTAGCTTGCACCAACACTACTACTGCTGCTACTGCATTTACCACCACAACTACTACTAATACAACTACTGCTACTACTGCTGCAATTGTTACTGCCACTGCCGCTACTACTACTAGTACTACTAATGCTGTCACTTTTGATACTGCTACTACTACTACTACTACTACTAATGCTACTAGAGCAACTACTGCTATTGCTTCTACTGCTGCTGCTGCTGCTGCTGCTGCTAATACTACTACTACTACAAGTACTACTACTACTACCACTATTTCTACTGCTACTACTGGCACTAAAGTTACTACTGCTACTACTAATGCTACCATTACTATGGCTACTACTACTACTACTACTATTACTACTGCTACTACTACTGCTACTTCTGCTACTAATGCTGCTCCTACTACTACTGCCACTACTACAACTACTGATACTACTGCTACAGATGTTGCTGTTGCTTTTATTGCTCCTCCTACAACTACTCCTACTACCTATCCTGCTACTACTACTCTTGCTACTACTACAACTGCTGCTTCTACTACAACTACTACTGTTGCTTCTACTGCTACTACGACTTCGCCTACTACCACAACTAATGCTACTACTACTACTACTACTACTACTACTACTACTAGCACTACTACGAGTAATAATACTACTACTACTGTAGCTTCTGCTGCTACTAGCACTACTATAGCAGCTACTGCTGCTAATACTACTAATATTACTACTACAACAACTATAGCAAGTACTACTGGTACTACGACTGCCACTACGACTGCTACTACAATTGCTGCTACTCCTACTACTACTATTACTACTACTACTACTACTACTACTACTACTACTATGACTGCAACCACAACTACTACTGTTGCAACAACAACTACTACTACTGTTGTTGTTGTTACTAATGCAACTACAACAACTACTACTACTTCTTCTCCTACCATTTCTACTATTACTGCTACTAGTACTGCAACAATACTGCTATTGCATCTACATTGATTACTTCTTCTTCTACTACTACTTCTACTACAACTACCACGTCTATTACTGCTGATATTACTATTATTACTTCCACTACTACTACTATTAATACTACAGCCTGCTACCACTGCTACTACTACTGTAAATACAACAACTATGACTACTATTATGACTACTGCTGCTGCTTCTGCTACTACTGCTACTACTACTACTAGCATTACTCCTACTATTATTACTACAACTACGACTACTACTTCTACTATAACTAAAACAAATACCACTACTAATACTACTACTTTTCCCACAATAACGACTAATACTCCTACTTGGACAACGAAGACTGTTGCTACTATTGCTGCTGCTACAAATACTCCAACCGCTGCTACTACTACTACCACCACTACAGGCTCTACTACTGTTACAACTACTTCTAATACGATTACTGCTACTACTACTAATGTTACTACAATTATAGTTGCTGCGACAACTGCGGCTACTACTGCTGCTGCTCTTACAACTACTACTACTGCTACTGCTACTGCTACTACTAGTAGTAGTACTAGTAGTACTAGTACTATTACTACTGCTGCTACCACTACTTCTATTACTTTTACTACTACTGCAACTACTATTATAACTACTACTAATACTATTACCCCTACAACTATTATTATTGCTAATACTACAATTATTACTACTACTACAACAACTACTTCTATTACTACTACTAATACTACTACTACTATTGCTGCTGCTACTTCTACTACTCCTACTACTGCAATTTCTATTACTACTGTTACTACTAATACTTTTACTGCTATTACTACTACTATGACTACAACTAATATTATGACCAATACTACGAATCTTGCGACTACTGCTACAACTAATACTACTACTATTACTACTACTACTACTACTCCTCCTATTCCTATTACTAGTCCTACTCTAACTACTACTGCTATAAATACCACTACTACCACAACTACTACTACTACTACTCCTCCTACTAGTACTACTACTATTACTAGTACTGCTACTACTACTACTACTCCTCCTCCTGCTGCTACTACTGCTATGACAACTAATACAAATTTTACCACTACTACTCCCGCTACTACTACTTCTATGACAACTACTACTACTACTACTACTACTACTACTACTACTACTACTACTACTACTGCTGCTGCTGCTGCTGCTGCTGCTGTTGCTGCTGCTACTGCTGCTGCTACTGCTGCTGCTACTACTACTACTACTTCTATAACTACTACTATTACAGCTACTGCATCTACTACAACTACCGCTACTACTACTACTACTACTGCCACCACCCCAACTACTGCTCCTCTGGCTAGTACTGCTATTACTTCTACAACTACTACCCCTATTCCTGCCACTAATAGTACTACTACAACTATTACTGCTACCAGTACTCCTGCTGCTGCTATTACTACTGCTCCTGCAACTACTATAGTACTACTTCTACTACTCTGACTATGACAACCAGTACTACAACTACTCCTACTATTACTTCTATTACTACTACTCATACTACTACAACTACTATTCCGACTTCGACTTTTGCTAATATCACTACTATAATAACAACAACAACTACTACTACTACTATGACTAAATCTCCTAATGCTATAGCTACTACTACTGTAGCAAAATCATCTACTGCTACTACTCGTATTCCAGCTACTAATACTACAACTACTACTATGGCTACTACTACTACTACTATTACAATAACTGCTACTGCTACTACTCTAGGTAGTACTACAAAGACTATTAATACTAATTTTACTACTACTACTCCTGCTATTACTACTACTATGACTACTACTATTCATTGTAGTACAACAACTATTACTACCGCTACTGCTGCGATTGCTACTACTACTACTACTACAATGACTACTATTGCCGCAACTAGTATAACTACCGCTTCTGCAACTACACTACAACTATACTACTACTACTCCAACTCCTGCTACTATTGCTACTACTACTACTACTACAACTACAACTCCTACTACAACTACTACTCCGGCTACAACTACTACTACTACTACTTCTACTACAACTACTACGGCTACTATTACGACTAGTACTACTACAACTACTACTACAACTGCTACTACTACAACTATTTCTGCTACTACTACCGCGACTACTACAACTGCTACTATTGGTAGTACTACTACTACTGGTACTATTACTACTACAACTACTACAATTGCTACTACTACTACTACTCCTATTGCTACTACTCCAACTCCTCCTGTTGCGACTACTACTTCTACCACTACTGCCACCACCACCACTACTACTACTACTACTACGACTACTCCTCCTATTGCTACAACTACTATTACTACTACTACAACTACTACTACTTCTAATACAACTACTAGTACTACTGCTGTAGCTACGCCTACAACAACAACAACAACTACTACTACTACTAGAACTATGCTACTGATTCAGCTACTACTGCAACTGCTAGTACTATTACTACTACTACTAGTAGTACTACTACAACTACATCTACTTTCATAACAACTACTATCGGTGCTACTACTACTACTACTACTACTACTACTAGTACCCATAGTATTCCTACTACAACTACAATAATTACTACTACTACTACTATTATAACTCCTTCAACTACTACTACTATTATTAATACTAATACTTCTACCATAAATACTACTACTACACCTATGGCTACTACAACAACTCTTACAACAACTACTACTTTTCCTACCACTATGACTATTACTCCTCTACAATTACTACAAATTCTCCAAATACAACTACTAATACTGCTCCCACTATTGGTCATACTACTACCTACCTTAGTACTTCTACTACTACAACTACTACCACTTCTATTACTACTACTACTTCAACTACAGCTACTGTAACTACTATAACAGCTAGTACTCCTGCTACTACTCCTACTACTACAACTACCGCTACTACTACTACAACTTCTAATACTATTATTACTACTACTACAACTACTACTACTACTACTACTACTACTACTACTACTACTTCTCCTACTACTACTACTACTCCTCCTCCTCCTCCTCCTCCGCCTCCTCTTACCACTACTACTACTACTACTACTACTATTACTGTTGCTACTACTACAACTATTACTTTTACTAATTCCACAACTGTTGCTACTACTACTACCACTGCTACTACTGCTACTACTGCTACAACTGCAATTACTTCTACTACGATAGCTACTGCTACTACTCCTACTACTAATAAAACTACTATTTCAACTACTACTACTTCTAGTACTACTACTACAACAACTGTAACTACAACACCTTCTACTTCCACTACTACTACTCTTATTACAACTATTACTACTGCCGCTACATCTCCTACTACTACGAGTGCTACTACTGCAACAACTACAACTTCTCCTACTGCCACTGCTACTACGACAATGACTACTATTGCCGCAACTAGTATAACTACCACTTCGGCAACTACACTACAATTGCACTACTACTACTCCAACTCCTGCTGCTGCTACTACTACTACTACTACTACAACAACTTCTACTACAACTACTACTCCGGCTACTGCTATTGCTACTACTACTTCTATTACAACTACTACGGCTACTATTATGACTAGTACTACTACAAATACTACTACAACTGCTACTACTACAACTATTTCTGCTACTACTACTGCGACTACTACAACTGCTACTACTGGTAGTACTACTACTACTACTACTCCTATTGCGACTACTCCAACTCCTCCTATTGCGACTACTACTTCGACCACTACTGCTACTACTACTACTACTACTTCTACTACTACTATTCCTATTTCTACAACTACTGTTACTACTACTACAACTACTACTACTTCTAATACAACTGCTAGTACTACTGCTATAGCTACGCTCATAATAACAACAACTACTACTACTACTACTAGTACTATGCTACTGATTCAGCTACTGCTGCAACTGCTAGCACTATTACTACTACTACTAGTAGTACTACTACAACTACATCTACTTTCACAACAACTACTATTGGTGCTACTACTACTACTACTACTAGTACTCATATTATTCCTACTATAACTACAATAATTACTACTACTACTACTATAACTCCTTCAACTACTACTAGTATTACTACTACTAATACTTCTACCATAAATACTACTACTACACCTATGGCTACTACAACAACTCTTACAACAACTACTACTTTTCCTACTACTATGACTATTACTACTCCTACTACAATTACTACAAATTCTCCAAATACAACTACTAATACTGCTCCCACTATGAGTCATACTACTATAACTACAACCACTTCTACTACTACTACTACTTCTACTACAACTACTGTAACTACTATAATAGCTAGTACTCCTACTACTACTCCTACTACTACAACTATCGCTACTACTACTACTACTTCTAATACTACTACTACTACTACTACTACTCCTCCTCCTCCTCCTCCTCCTCCTCCTACTACTACTACTACTACTACTACTACTACTACTATTACTGCTGCTACTACTACAACTATTACTTTTACTAATTTCACAACTGCTACTGCTACTACTACCACTACTACTACTGCTACTACTGCTACAACTACAATTACTTCTACTACTACAGCTACTACTACTACTCCTACTACTACTAAAACTACTACTTCAACTAGTACTACTTCTAGTACTACTACTACAATAACTGTAACTACAACACCTTCTACTACCACTACTACTACTCTTACTACTACTATTACTACTGCCGCTACATCTCCTACTACTACGAGTACTACTACTGCAACATCTACAACTTCTCCTACTGCCACTACTACTACGACTAGTGTTGCTGTTACTACTACTACTGCTACTGCTACTGTTGCTACTATTTTTACTATTGCTACAATTGCTGCAGCACTTATTGCTAATGCTGCAAATACCTATACTACAATAATAATGGCTGCTACCGCTACTACTACAACTGCTACCGCAACTTGTACTACTTCAGCTACTGCGACTTCTACTCTTGCTAGTACTCCTCCTACTACTACTTCTATGATTGCTATTATCACTACAATGGGTACTACCACTACTACGGCTACCCCTATTACTACTACTACTACTACTATTGCTCCTACTACTCCATCTGCTATTGCTACTACTACTACTACTACTTCTACTATTGCTAATTCAGCTACAACTGCTACTTCTACTCGTACAACCACTATTACTACTACTATTATGGCTTTCGTTACTATTACTACTGCTGCTACTACTAATACTACTACCACTACTACCAAAACTACTACTAATTTTGTTGTTACTACTACCACTATGACTACTTCTACTACTATTACTACTACAACAACAATAACTATTACTACTACTACTTATAAAACTACAACAATGCCTATTGAAATGACTACTACTCCTACTACTGCAACTACTTCTAATACTACTACTAGTACTACTACTATCGCTGCTAATACTACTACCGCTGCTAGTACTACTACTTCTAATACTACTACTACTACTGCTACTAGTACTACTACTACTACTAATACTACTACTACTACTAGTACTACTACTAACGCTACTGCTACTACTACTATTACTACTACTACTACTACTACTATTAATACTACTACATTGATACTACTACTCCACAATAAAAATAACAACAACTACTACTACAACTACTAGTACAACTACTACTATTGGTGCTACTGCTACAATAGCTTCTACTATTACTAGACTAGTGCTACTACTACTATTTTTACTGCTACTACTACAACTACTACTGCTTCTATTACTATTACTACTACCACTAGTGTTCCAAATGCTCCTCCGTCAACTTCTACTATTACTACAATGATTACTATAAATCCTACTATTACTACTACCACTACTGCTACTGTTACTCCAGCCACTACTGCTACTACTGTTACTACTACAACTACTACTGCTACTACACTACCACTAATGTTGTTGTTGCCACAATTGCTACTACTACTGCTGCTACTATTACAACAACAACTACTATTACTACTAAATAACTATGACTGCTGAAGTTGCCACTACAACTACTACTACTACAATAATTGTCGCTACTACTACAACTACTACTGCTACTACTTCTACTACTGCTACGACCACTAAAAATTACTGTAGGTACGACTAATACTATTACTGCTACAACTACTACTATTACTCCTACTGCTATTGCAACTGTTACTCCAACTAGTATTAGTGTTGATACTACTACTGCTGCTTCTCTGGCTAATGGTGCTATTGCTACTTACACTATTAGTACTACTAGTATTGCTACTGCTACTACAACTACTATAACTACAACCACTACTTCTACTATTATTGCTGGTGCTACTGCTACTACTACTCCTGCTAATGCTACTGCTATTGCTGCTATTACTACTTCTACAAGTACTGCTACTACTACTACTATAGCTGCTACTACTACTAGGATAATTGCTACTACTACTACTCCTCCTCCTCCTACTTCTACTTCAATTACTACTACAAATACTACTATTACATCTACAGCTACTACTGCTTCTTCAGCTACTCCTACTACTACTCCTACTATTTCCACTACTACTCCAACTACTACTACTACTTCCACCACCATTATTATAATATTACTACAACTACTACAATAATAACAATTACTACTTCTACTATAACTACTACTACAACTACTACTGTAGCTACTGCTACTATTACTAATGCTGCTTTTACTACTAAGGCTATTTCCACTACTGCTACTACTACTGCTAGTACTGCCACTACTACTACTGCTGCTTCTTTTACTGCTACTAATACAACTACTAATGCTATTGCTACCATTGTTAATACTACTACGACTTCTCCTACTTCTACTACTACTGCTAGTTCTACTACTACTACTACTACTTCTACTACTACCATGAATACAACTACTACTATTGCTACTACCTCCACTGCAATTACAATACCTACTGCTACTATGACTACAACTACTATTGTTGCCACTACTACAATAATAACTACTACTACTATTACTACAACTACTGCTGTGGCCAGTACTACTATTACTACTTCTGCTTCTACTACTACAGCTACCGCTACTTTGGCTATTGCTACAGATACTACTATTACTTTTGCTACTACAGCTGCTACTACTACTACTACTACTACTATTGCTACTGCAACTACTACAATTGCTGTTGCTGCAGCTGCTATGACTACATCTACTACTACTACTACTATGGCTACTACTGATACTACTGCTACTACTATAGCTACTACTTTTGCAACTGTTGCTACTTCTATTACTACTACTTCAGCGTCTTCTACTCCTACTACTATGACTACTACTACAACTATAACTACAACATCTACTACTACACCTTCTACTACTGCAACTACTACTGCCACTATTGCAATAATTTCTCCTAGTACTACTACTTCAACTACCTTTACTATTACAACTATTACTACCACCACTAGCAATACTACTACTACTACTTCTACTGCTACTACTAATGCTACTATGACTACTACTACAACTACAATTATTTCTACTGCTACTGCTATGACTACTACAACTCCTACTACTACTGCTACTGCTAATACTCCTCCTGTTGTTATTACTACTACTACTAGTAGTAGGAGTAGTAGTAGTAGTAGTAGTAGTACTAGTAATAGTAGTAGCAGCAACAACAATAATAGTAGTAGTAGGAATAGTAGTATTAGGTGTAATAGTAGTATTGTAGTTGTAGTAGTAGTAGTAGTAGTAGTAGTAAAAGTAGTAGAAGTATTAGTATTAGTAGTAGTAGTAGTAGTAGTAGTAGTAGTAGTAGTAGTAATAGTAGTAGAAGTAGTAGAAGTATTAGTAGTAGTCATAGTAGTTATAGTAGTAACAGTAGTAGTTGTTGCAGTAGAAGTTATAGTAGGAGTTTTAGTAGGAGTAGTAGTAGGAGGAGGAGGTGTTTTGGTAGTAGAGTAGTATCAATGGGACTAGTAGTAGTTGCTGTAGGATTAGTATTTGTAGTAGTAGTAGTAGTAGGAGCAACAGCAGTAGTAGGAACAACAATAGCAGAAGTAGTAGTAGTAGGACCAACAGCAGTAGTAGTAGTTGTAGTAGTCATAGTAGTAGTAGTACCAGTAGGAATGTTTGGAGAAGTAGTATTAGTATGATAAGTAGTAGCAGTAGTAATGGTTGTAGGAGTAGCAGAAGTAGTTAGAGTAGTCATAATTGTAGTAATAGTAGTAGTAGTATCAACAGCAGTAGTAGTAGGAGGAGGAGAAGTGTAGTTGTTATAGCAGGAGTACGAATAGGAGTAGTAGGAGTAGTAGCAATAGTAGCACTAGTAATTATGGGAATAGGAGTTGTTGTAGTAGCACCAGTAGCAAAAGTTGTTGTAGTGGCAGTAGCAGTGGCTGTAGATTCAGTAATAGTAGGAGCAATAGTAGTAGAAGTAGTAGTAGCAGCAGTAGTTGTGGTAGCTATGGTAGTTGTTATAGTAGTAATAGGAGCGGTAGTAGAAGTATAGTAGTAATAGTTATAGGAGGCGTAGTAGCAGAAGTGGTAGTATTAGTAGTAGTTATAGTATTAGTAATAGCAGTAGGAGTACTAGTAGTTATAGCTGTAGCCATAGTAGTAGGAGTTATAGTAGTAGAAGAAAAATGAGTAGTAGTAGTAGTAGTAGTAGTAGTAGTAGTAGTAGTATTTGTATTAGTAGTAGTTGTTGGAGTAATAGTAGCCCTAGTAGTAGTAGTTGTAGTACTAGTGTAGTACAAGTAGCAACAGCAACAGCAACAACAATAGTAGTAGTAGTAGTTGTTGTTATTATTGTAGTAGAAGTATTAGCAGTAGTTGTAGTAGTAGTAGTAGTAGGAGGAGTAGTAGTAGGAATCAGAGTAGTAGTAGTAGTCATAGTTGTAGTAGGTGTTGTTGTAGCAGTAGTAGTAGTAGTAACTGTAGTAGTTGTAGTTGTAGTTGTTGTAGTAGTTGTAGTACTAGTAGTAGTAGTAATAGAAGTAATAGTATTAGTAGAAGTAGAAATAGTAGTAGTAGTAATAGTAGTAGTACTCTAGTAATAGTAGGAGGAGTAGTAGTAGTAGTGGTAGTAGTAGAGTAGTAGTAGTGGCAATTGTATTTGTAATAGAAGATGTAGCAGTAGCAAAACTAGTAGTTGTAGAAGTAGTGTTGTAGTACTGTAATATTAGTAGCAGTAGTAGTAGTAGTAGAGGTTGTAGTGGTTGCAGTAGTTGCAGTAGTAGTTGTAGTAGACGTAGTAGAAGGGGTAGTAGTCGTAATCATAGCAATCCTAGTAGCAAGAGTAGTAGTAGTAATAGTAGTAGTAATAGTAGTAGTAGTGGTGGTGGTAGTAGTAGCATAAGTAATTGTAGTAACAGGAGAAGTCGAAGTAGTAGTAAGAATTGTAGTAGCAGTAGTTGTTGTAATAGCAGTGGTTGTAGTAGTAGCCGGAGTAGAAGTAGTAGTAGTAGTCATCATAGTAGTAATAGTAGTAGATTTAGTAGTACTAGTAGTTGTAGTAGTTTAGTATCATGTGGAGGATGAGGATAAGGAGTAGTACTAGTAGTAACAGTGGTGGTAGCAACAGCAGCAGCAGCAGTAGTAGTAGTAGTTGAAGAAGTAGAAGTAGTAGTAGTAGTTGAAGTAGTAGTATCTGTAGTAGTAGTAATGGTAGCATCAGTAGTAGTAATGGTAGTATTTGTAGTAGTAGTAGTAGTAATACTTGTATTAGTAGTAGTAGTAGCAATAGTGGTAGTAGTAGTATTAGTAGTAGTTGTAGTAGTTATTGTAGTTGTTGTTGTTGTTGTAGTAGTAGTAATAGTAGTAGTAGCAGCAACAGTAGCTGTAGAAGTAGTAGCAATAGTAGTAGTAGTCACTGTAGTTATGGCATTAGTAGTAGTTATGGAAGTAGTATTTGTAGCAGCAGCAGCAGCAGTAGTAGCAGTCTCAATAGTGCTAGTAGTAGTAGTAGCAGTCTCAGAAGTAGTAGTAGTAGTAGCTGTATTTGTAGCAACAGCAGCAAGATTAGCAACAATAGTAGTAGTAGCAGTAGTAGTAATAGTAGTAGTAGGAGCAGTAATTGTGGCAATTGTAGTGGATGTACTAGTAGTAGTCAGAGTTGTAGTAGCAGTATTAGCTGCAGTGGTGGTATTTGTAGTATAAGTAGTAGTACTTGTAGGCGTAGTGCAGGTAGTAATAGTAGTAGCGATTTCAGTTGCAGTAGTAGTTCTAGAAGTAGAAGTAGAAGTAGTAATAGTAGTAGTAGTAGGGGTAGGAGTAGCAGTAGTAGTAGTTGTAGTAATAGGACTAGTAGTAGTAGTAGAAGTACTAGCAGTAGTATTTGTAGTAGTCATAGCAGAGGTAGTAGTAGTAGTAGTCGCAATAGTAGTAGAAATATTAGTAGTAGTAGTAGTAGCAGCAACAACAGTAATAATAGCTCTAATAATAGTAGCAGTAGTAGTAGTCGGAGGAGGAGGAGGAGCAACTGATGTTGTTATTGAATGAGTAGTAGAAGTAGTTGTTATTGTAGAATCTAAAGTGGAACTTGTAATAGCAGCAGTTGCCGAAGGAGTGTTAGGAATAATATTAGTAGTAGCAATTATAGTGTTAGTATTAGTAGTAGTAGTAGTAATAAAAGGAGTAGTAGTAAGAGTTTGTGTAGGAGTAGGAGTAGTAGTAGGAGTAGTAGATGTTGTTGTTGTTGTGCTAGTATTAATAGTAGTAGTAGCAGTAGCAGTAGGAGTTGTAGTAATAGCAATTGTTCTAGTGGCAGAAGTAGTAGTAGCAGTAGCAGTAGTAATAGTAGTGCTTGAAGTAGTAGTTGTAGTAATAGTAGCTATAGTTGTTGTCATTGTTGTTGTTGTAGTAGTAGTAGTAGTTGTAGTAGGGGTAGTAGTAGTAGGAGTGATAGAAGTAGTAGGAGTTGTAGTAAGAGTAGTAGTAGCAGCAGCATTAGTAGTTAGAGTAGTTGTTGTAGCAGTTGTAGTAGTCATAGTAGTAGCAGTAGCAGCAACAACATCAATAGCAGTAGTAATAGCAGCAATTGTAGTTTTAGTAGTTATGGCAGAAGTATAAATCATAGTAGCAGTAGTAGCAGCAGTAGTGGTACTAGTAGGACTAGTAGGAGTAGCATTTGTAGTAGTAGAAGTAGTAGAAGTAGTAACAACGACAGTAATAGCAGCAGTAGTAGCTATAGTAGTAGTAATAGTAGTAGTAGTAGTAGTAATAGCAGTTGTAGTAGTACTAGCAGTAGTTGTAGTTGTTATTATTGTAACAGCAATTGTTGTAGTAGTTGTAGTAGTGGGAGTGTTTCGAGTAGTAATATTAGTATGACTAGTAGTAGTAGTAATAGTAGTAGGAGCAGTAGTAGCAGTTGGAGTAGTCGTAGTAGTAGTAATAGTAGTAGACGTACAAGTAGTAGCAGTAGTAGTACGAGTAGTTGTTGGAGTATAGTAGTAGGAGGAGGAAGAGGAGCAGTAGCACTAATAGCAGTAGTAGCTAAAGTAGTTGTGGTAATAGGAGTTGTAGCAGTAGTACCAGTAGCAACAATAGTAGTAGTAATAGTAGTAGTAATGTAGCAGTAGTAGTTATTATTGTAGTAGTTGTAGCAGTATAAGTAGAAGTTGGAGTAGTAGAAGAAGTTGGAGTTGAAGTCATAGTAGTAGTAGCAGCAGCAGTAGTAGTAGTAGCAACAGTAGTAGTAGTAGTAGCAACAGTAGTAGTAGTAGCAGTGGTAGTGGTAATATTAATCGGAGGAAGAGTATTAGAAGTGGTAGTTGTAGTAGTTGTAGAAATAGTAGGAGTAGAAGTAGTAGTATTAGTAGTAGGTGTAGTACTAGTAGTAGTAGCAGGAGTATTAGAAGTTATTGCTGTATTACTAATAGTAAGAGTTGTAGTAGTAGTTGCAAAAAGAGTTGTTGTTGTTGTAGTAGTGGTAGTATTAGCGATAGTAAAAGTAGTAGTTGTTGTAGTAGCAGTGCTAGTAGTTGTAGTTGTAGTAGTAGTGTAGTACTAGTAGTAGTATCCGCAGTAGTAGTAGTAGCAGCAGCAGTAGTAGTAGTAATAGTAGTAGTAGTAGTAGGAGTAGTAGTAGGAGTAGTAGTAGCAGGAATAGGACTAGTAGTAGTAGTTGCAATAGTAGTAGTGGTGTTGTAGTAGTAGTAGTAGTGGCAATAGCAGTAGTAATAGGTGTAGTAGTAGTAGCAATAGGAGTAGTGTAGTAGTAGTGTAGTTGTAGTAGCAATTGTAGAAGTATTAGAGGTTGTAGCAGTAGTAGTTGTTGTAGTAGTAGCTATAGAAGTAGTGGTAGTCATTATCATTGTAGTAGCAGTAGCAAGAGTAGTAGTTATTGTTGTTGTTCTTGTAGTCATAGTAGTTACAGTAGTAGTAGTAATAGTAGTAGTAGTAGTAGTAGTAGATGTAGTAGTACTAATGGTAGTGGTAGTAATAGCAAGAGAAGGAGAAGGAGGAGCAGTACTAGTAGTAGCAGCAGCAACAGCAGTAGTAGTAATTGCAGTAGTAGTATTAGTAGTAGTATTAATGGTAGTAGCAGTAGCAGGAATAGTAGTATTTGCAGTAGTAGTAATAGTAGTTCTTGCAATAGTTGTGGTAGCAGTAGTAGCAGTAGTTGTTGTTGTTGTCGTAACAGTAGCAGAAGTTGTAGTAGAAGTAGTAGTTTTAGTAGTAGCTGTCACAACAGTTGTAGCATAGTTGTTGTTGGAGTAGTAGTTTAGCAGCAGCTGAAGTAGTGGCAGTAGTAGTAGTTGTAGCAGTCTAACTAGTAGTAGTAGTAGTAAATGTATTAGTAGCAGCAACAGCAAGAGCAGCGACAGCAGCAATTGTAGTGGCCGTAGTAGTAATAGTAGTAGTAGGGGCATAAATAGTAGCTATAGTAATAGTTGTACTAGTAGTAGTAGCAGTTGCAGTAAAATAGTATCAGCCAAAGTGGCTATAATTTTTGCAGTAAAAGTATGAGTACTTGTAGGAGTAGTACTAGTAGTAATAGTAGCAGCTATTTCGATTGCAGAAGTAGTAGTAGTAATCATAGCAGAGGTAGTAGTATAGAAGTTGTAGTAGTCGTAGTAGTAGCAGCAGTAGTAGTAGTAGTAATGGGACTAGTAGTAGTCGTAGTAGTAGCAACAATAGTAGTCGTAGTAGTGTACTAGTCATGGTAGGTGTAGTTATAGTTGTAGTAGTATTAGTAATAGTAGTAGTATTAGTAGTAGTAATAGTAGCAGTTGTTGGAGTTGTAGCAGTGCTTGCATTAGTAGTTGTAGTAGTAGTATAGTAATAGTAGCTGCAGTAGTAGTAATAGTGTTGGTGGTGGTGGTGGTCGTGGTAGTAGTAGTAGCAGTACTTCTAGTAGACATAGTAGTATAGGTAGCAGCGATAGCAGTAGTATTAGTAGTAAAAGAACTAGTTGTAGCAATTGTAGTAGCAGTAGCAGTAGCAACAGTACTAGTCAGAGTACAAGTAGTAGTAGTGGTGCCAGTTGTTGTAGTAGTAGAAGTAGCAACAGTATTAGTAGTACTAGTAGTAGTGACAGTAGTAGCAGAAGTTGTAGTAGAAGTAATAATAGTAGTAGTTGTAGTTATTGTAGAAGTAGTAGTAGTTGTAGTAGTTGTAGTAGTCGTAGTTGCAGTAGTAGTTTTGGTAATGGGAGTAGAAGTAGTAGTTTTAGTGGTAGTAGAGGTAGTAGTAGCAATTGTAGTTGTAGTGGCGACAGTAGCAGTAGTAGTAGTTGTAGTAGTCGTGACAATAATAGTATTAGTAGTAGTAAATGTGGTAGTACTAGAAGTAGTGGTAGTAGTAGCATAAGGTAGAGGAGGAGGAGGAGGAGCAACAGTAGTAGTAGTAGCAGCAACAGTAGTAGTTGCAATAGAAGCACTAGTATTAGCAGTAGATTTTGTAGTAGTAGTAGTAGTAGTAATAGTAGTAGTAATAATAATAGTAGGAGTTGTAGTAGTAGCTGTAGGAGTAGTAGCAGTAGTAGTAGTAGCAGTTGTAGTATTTGAAGTAGTTGCAGTTGTTGTAGTTGTTGTAGTTTAGGCAGTAGTAGTGCCAGTGCTTGTAGTTGTTGAAGTAGTAGTAGGAGTAGTAGTCGTATAAGTCCAAGGAGTGTTGGGAGTAGTAGTAGTAGGAGAAGTAGTAGTTTTAGAAATAGTTGTTGCAATTGTAGTAGATGTAGTCATAGCAGCAAAAGGTGTTGTAGTAGTATTTATGGCAGTAGAAGTAGTAGTAGGAGTAATAGTAGGAGGAGGAGTTGGAGTAGTAGTAGTAGGAGTAATAGTACTAGTAATCGTAGCAGTAGTTGTAGTAGTAGTGGTAGTTGTAGTAGTAGTACTTAGAGGAGTAGTAGAAGTGGAGTAGCAATAGTTGTTGTAGTAGCAGTAGTAGTAGAAGTAGTGCTATTAGTAGTAGTTGTAGCATTAGTTGTAGCTGTATGATTACTAGTAGTTGTACCTGTAGTAATAGTAGTAGGAGTTATAGTAGTAGTAGCAAAAGGAATGGTTGTAGTGGTAGTAGTTGTAGTAACAGTAGTTGTTGTTGTAGTAGTAGTAGTATTAGTAGTAGTAATAGTAGTAGTTGTTAGAGTAGTAGCAGTGCTAGTAGTAGTAGTGTTAGCAAAAGTCTAGTACTAGTAGCAACAGCAGCAACAACAGAAGTAGTAGTAATAGTACTAGTAGCAATGATAGTAGTAGTAGGAGTAGTAGTAGGAGCAATAAGAGTAGTAGTAGTGGCAGCAGTAGTAGTAGTAGTCATAGTAGAAGTAGTAGTATTAGTAGAAGTAAAAATAGTAGCAGTAGCAATAGTAGTGGTAGGTTAGTAGTACGAGTAGTAGTAGTCGTAATAATAATAGTAGTAGCAATGGTGCTAGTAACAGGAGTAGTAGTAGCAATAGTAGTAGTTGTAGTAGTAGTGTTGTAGTAGTGTAGTAGTAGTAGCAGTAGTAGTAGTAGTTGGGGTTGTAGCAGTAGCAGTTGTAGCAATAGTAGATGTTGTGGTAGTAGCAGTAGAAGTAGTAGTAGTCGTAATCATAGCAGTAGTAGTAGCAAGAATAGTAGTAGTTGTAGCAAGAATAGTAGTAGTTGTAATAGTAGTAGTAGTAGTAGTAGTGGTGGTGGTCGTAGTAGCAGAAGTAGTAGCAGCAACAGGAGAAGTTGATGTAGTAGTACATGTTGTAGTAGCCGTAGTTGTAGTAGTAGCTAAAGTAGAAGTTGTAGTTGTAGTTGTCATAGTAGAAGTAGTACTCGATGTAGTTGTACTAGTAGTAGTAGTAGTTGTAGTAGTTGTAGCATTGGGAGGTTAAGGATGAGGAGCAGTGCTTGTAATAGCAGTGGTGGTGGTGGTAGTAGTAGTTGAAGAAGTAGAAGTAGTAGTAGTAGTTGAAGTAGTAGTATCAGTAGCAGTAGTAAGGGTTATAATAGTAGAAATAATAGTAGTATTTGTAGTGGTAGTAGTACTAGTTTTAGTAGTAGTTGTTGTTGCAATAGTAGTTGTAGTAGTATTAGTAGTAGTAGTTGTAGTAGCAGCAGAAGTAGCTTTAGTAGTAGTAGTAGTAGTCACCATAGTTGTAGCAGTAGTAGTAGTTACAGTAGTAGTATTAGAAGCAGTAGAAGCAGCAGTAGTAGCAGTCTCAATAGTATTAGTGCTTGTAGTAGCAGACTCAGAAGTAGTAGTAGTAGCCATATTAGCAGCAGCAGCGGCAAATGCAGCAACATTAGTAGTAGTAGCAGTAGCAGTAATAGTAGTTATAGGAGCAGTAATAGTAGCAATTGCAGTAGCTATACTAATAGTAGTTGTTGTAGTAGCAATATCAGCCGCAATGGCTGTATATGTTGCAATATAAGTAGTAGTACTAGAAGGTGTAGTACTAGGAGTAGCCGTAGTAGTAGTAGTAGTAGTAGTAGTAGTAGTAGTAGTAGTAGTAGTAGTAGTAGTAGTAGTAGCAGTTGTTGTAGTAGTAGAAGTAGTAGTAGTTTAGTAGTATTAGTACTAACGATAGTAGTGTCAGAAGTAGAAGTAGCAATAATAATAGTAGTAGTAGAAGTAGTTGTAGTAGTGGTAGTAGTAGTAGTACGTGTCATAGTAGTAGTGGTGGTGGTAATAGGAGTAGTAGTAGTGGTGGTGGTAATAGCGGTTATAGATGTAGTAGAGGTATTATCAATAGTAGTAGTTGCAGTAGTAGTGGTCGTAGTAGTAGCGGCACAAGTAGTAATCGTAGTAATCATAGTAGTAGTAGTAGTAGCAGGAGTAGTAGTAGTTGTTGTTGTTGTTGTTGTAGTCGTAGTAGTCGAAGTAGTTGTTGTAACAGCAGTAGTAGTGGTAACAGCAGCAGCAGCAGCAGTAGTAATAATACTAGCAACAGTAGAAGCAGTAATAGGAGTAGTAAAAGCTATAGTTTTAGTGGTAGTAGAGGTACTAGTAGCAGTATTAGCGGTAGTAGTTGTAGTGGAAGCAATAGAATTAGTCTTAGATGTAGGAGTACTAGGAGTAGTAGTAGTGGTGGTAATAGTTAGAGTATTAGTAATAGTTGTAGGAGTAGTAGTAGTAGTAGTAGTAGCAGTTGTAGTATTACAAGTAGTTGTAGTGGTAGTAGTCACTGTAGTTTAGGTGGTAGTAATGCCAGTAGTTGTAGTTGTAGTTGTTGTAGGAGTAGTAGTAGTAGCAGTAGGAGTAGTTGTCGTACTAGTAGTTGTAGTAGTATTTGTATTAGTAGTAGTAGTTGTTGTCATTATAGTAGTACTAGAAGTAGTAGATGGAGTCGGGGTAGTAGTAGTAGTAGGAGTCATTGCAGGAGTAACAGTAGCAGTAGTAGTATTAGTTGGAGTAGTAGTAGTAGCTGTATTGGTAGTAGTAGTGGTAGTAGTAGTTGTAGCAGTAGTGGTAGTAGTACCAATAGCAACAATAGTAGTAGTAGTAGTAGAGGTAGTAGTGTAAATCATACTACTACTAGTAGTCGTAGTAGTAGTAATAAGATAGTGGTAGTAGCAGTAGTAGTAGTATTTATAGTAGTAGTAGTAGCAGCAGCAGTAGTATTAGTAGTATTGGTATTAGTAGCAGCAGCAGTAGCAGCAGCAACAGCAGCAGTAGTAGTAGTTGCTGTAGGAGTTGTTGTAGTTGTAGTAGCAGTAGGAGGAGAGAGTAGCAGTAGTAGTAGTAGGAGGAGTAGGAGTAATAGCAGTTGTAGTAGTAGAAGTAGTTGAAGTAGTAATAGTTGTAGAAGTAGTAGAAGTTGTAGCAGTACTAGTAGTATTCATAGAAGTAGAAGGAGTAGTAGTTGTGGCAAGTGTACTTTTAGTAATGTAGTAGTAGTAGTAGAAGAATTGGTCGTTGCGGTAGCAGTTGTAGTTGGAGCTATAGCAGCATTAGTAGTAGTAGGAGGAGAGAGTAGTGGTAGTAGCAGTAGTAGGAGTAGAAGTAGGAAGAGTAATACAGGTAGTACTAGTAGTTTTTGTAGTAGAAGCAGCAGCACCAATAGTCGATGTGGTAGAAGTTGTAGTCGTAGTAATAGTAGAAGTAGTAGCAGTAGTAGTGGTAGTAGAAGACATAGAGCTCATAAGAGTGTTAGGAGTTTCAATAGTCGTAGGAGTAGTAGTAGTAGTAGTAGTAGTGGTAGCAATGGTAATTGTGGTAACAAGAGTTACAGTGAAGATAACAGTAGCAACAGTAGTAGTAGTTGCAGTAATAGTAGCCGCAATGATAGTCGAAGTAGTAGTAGCAGTTGTAGTTGTTGTAGTAGTAGTTGTAGTAGTAGAATTAGTAGAGGAGTAGCAATAGGAGTAGTAGTAGTAGTGGTATTAGTAGTAGTAGTAGTAGTAGCCGCAGTGGTAGTTCTAGTAGTAGTAGTAGGTGTAGTAGAAGTGGTAGTAGTAGTAGTTGTAGGACTAGTAGTAGTAGTAGTATCAGTAGTAGTTATGGTATTAGTAGTAGCAGAAGGAGTAGTAGTTGTAGCAGTAGTAGTAATAGTAGTAGTAGTAGTAGTAGTAGTAGTAGTAGTAGTAGTAGTAGCAGTAGTAGAAGGAGGAGGAGTAGTAGTAGTTGCAGTAGTAGCTGTAGTTGTTGTTGTTATCATTGTATTAGTAGATGTAGAAGTAGTAGTAGTGTAGTAGTAGGAGTAGAGTTGTAGTAGCAGTAGCAGTAGCTGCTGCAGCAGCAGTAGTAGTAGTAGCAATAGTACTAGTTCAAGGAGTAGTACTAGTAGCAATAGTAGTAGTTGTTGTAGTGGTGTAGTACTACTGTTGTAGTAGTAGCAGTAATTATAGTATTAGTGGTTGTTACAGTACCAGTTGTAGAAGTATTAGAAGTTTTAGTAGTAGCTCCAGAAGTAGTACCAGCCGTAATCATAGTAGTTGCAGTAGTAGTAGCAGTTGTTGTTGATGCAGTCGTAGTAGTTGCAGTTGTAATAGTAACATAAGTTGCAGTAGTAGTTGTGGTGGTAGTGGTAGTAATAGCATAAGTAGTAGCAGACGAGAAGTACAAGTAGTAGTACATATTATTGAAGTAGTAGTAGTAGTAGTAGCAGGAGTAGAAGTAGTAGTAGTACTCATCGTAGTAGTAGTAGTAGATGTAGTAGTACTAGTAGTACTAGTTGTTGTTGTAATAGCAAGAGGAGGAGTAGTACGAGTAGTAGCATTTGTAGTAGTATTAGTAGTAGTAGTTGTAGAAGTTGTAGAAGTAGTAGTTGTTGCAGTTGATGTGGTAGTATTAATATTTGTAGTACGGGTTGTAGCAGTAGCAGTAATAGTGGTATTTGTAGTAGTAGTTGTAGTAGTAGTAGTATTAGTAGTAGCAGTAGTAGTAAAAGTAGTAGCAGCAGCAATAGCAGTAGTGGTAGTAGTAGTAGTATAGTAGTAGTAGTAGTTGTAGTATTAGTAGTAGCAGCATAAGTTGCAGAAGAAGTAGTAGCAGTAGTAGGAGTTACAGTAGTATTATTAGTAGCCACTATAGTAGTAGTAGTATCAGTCTGAATAGTAGTAGCAGTAGTAGCAGTAGCAGTATTTGCAGTAGTAGTGGAAGTCTCAGTAGTAGTAGTAGTAGTAGTAGTAGCCATATCAGTAGCTATAGTAGCAATTGCAGTAACAGTAGTAGTTGTAGCAATAATAGCAATAGTAGTAATTGTACAAGTAGTATAAGTTGTTGTAGTGGCTATAGTAGCATTAGTAGTACTAGTAGTGGTAGTACAAGTAGTAATAGTAGCAGCTATTATAGTTGCAGTAGTAGTTGTAGTAGTCATAGCGAAAATAGCAATATTAGAAGTAGTAGTAGAAACTGTAGTAGCAGTAGTAGTGGTAGTAGTAGTACCAGTAGTTGCAGTAGTAACAGAACTAGTCGTAGCAATAGCAGTAGCAGTGGTAGTAGTTATAGCAGCAGTAGTAATAGTAGTAGTTCTTGGAGTAGTCTTAGTTGCAGTAGTAGTAGTTGTAGTAGCAGTGCAGTAGTAGTAGTAGCAATAGTAGTAGTAGAGGTAGTAGTAGTAGTAGTGGTCGTGGTCGTGGTGGTGGTGGCAATAGTAGCAGTGGTAGCAGTTGTACTTGTATTAAATGGACTAGTTGTTGCAATAGTAGTAGCAGTTGCAATAGCTGAAATAGTCATAGTAGTAGTAGGAGTAGTAGTAGCAGTTGTTGTAGTAGTACAAGTAGCTATAGCAGTAGCAAAAGTAGAAGTAGCAGTAATAACAATAGTAGTAGAAGTAGTATTAGTAGTAGTAGTTGTTGTGGTAGTAGTAAGAGTTGTAGTCAAAAGTAGTAGCAGTAGTAGTAGTAATAGTAGTAGTACTAGTAGTAACGTTAGTCGTAGTAATAGTAGTAGTAGTAGTAGCTTTTCTAGTAGCAGAGGTAGTAGTAGTTTTTGTAGTAGTAGTAGTAGTAGTAGTAGTAGTAGCGGTACTAGTAGCAGCAGTAGTTGTGGTAAATGTAGTAGTACTAGTAGTAGTAATGCTAGTAGTAGGGGGAGGAGGAGGGGCATTAGTCATAGTAGAAGCAGTAGTAATAGTAGTAGTAGTAGATGTAGAAGCAGTAGCATGAGTGGTAGATGTAGTAGTAGTTGGAGTAGCAGAAGCAGTTGTAATAATAGGAGTTGTAGTAGTAGCTATAGGAGAATTAGTAGTAGTTGTTGTAGTAGCAGTTGTAATATTATAAGTAGTAGTAGTTGTAGTCGCTGTAGTAGAGGTAGTACTAGTGCCAGTAGTTGTAGTTGTTGTAGTAGTTGTTGGAGTAGTAGTAGCAGCAATAGAAGTAGTGGTAGTAGTAGTAGTAGCAGGAGTAATAATAGTAATAATAGAGTAGTAGTAGTAGTAACAGAAGTAGTAGGCGTAGTAGTTGAAATTATAGTAGTTGTAGTAGTAGTAGTTGTGGGAGTAGTAGTTGTAGTAGTAGTTGTAGTAATAATAGTAGTAGTAGTAATAGTCATAGTAGTAGGAGTAGCAGTAGCAATAGTAGTAGTAGTTGCAGTAGTAGTAGTAGAAGAAAGAGTTGTAGTAGTTGTAGTAATAGCAGCAACTCTAGCAATAGTGCTGGTAGTAATAGTTTTTGTATCAGAAGCATCAGTAGTAGTGGTGGCTACAGTAGTAGTTGTAGTAGTAGTCACAGAAGCTGTAGTAGTAATAGTACTAGTTGTAGAAGTAGAAGTAGTAGTAATTATCGTTGTTGTTGTAGTAGTTGTTGTTGTAGTAGTAGTAGTTGGAGTAGTAGTTGTTGTTGTAGTAGTAGTAGGAGTAATAATAGTAGTAGTTGTTGTTGTAGTAGTAGTAGTAGTAGTAGTAGTAGTAGTAGTAGTAGTAGTAGCGGGAGTAGTATAAGTAGTAGTAGCAGCAGCAATAGTAGTCGCAATAGTAGTAGCGCTAGCACTAGTGGTAGTTGTAGTAGCTAAAGGAGTTGTAGTAGTAGGAGTATAACTAGTAGTAGCAGCAGTAGCTATTTAAGTAGTAATAGCAGTAGAAGTAGTAAGAGTAGTAGTAGTAGCAGTTGTAAGGGTAGTGGCAGTAGCGTTAGTATTAGTCATAGAAGTAGTCGTAAAAATAGTAGCAGTAGTAGTAGGAGTAGGAAGAGAAGTAGTTGGAGTAGTAGTACTGGTTGTGTAGTATTGGTAGTAGTAGTAGTGGCAGCCGCGGTAGAGGTAATAGTAGTGGTCTTAGTGGCTGTATTAGTGACAGCAATAGCAACAATAGTAGTAGTGGTAGTAATACTAGCAGTGGCAGCAGTAGTAGTTGTAGAAGTAATTGTTGTAGCGATAGGAGTAGTGGAAGTAGTAGTAGCAGAAATAATTATCACAATAGCAGCAGTAGCAGCAACAACAGTAGTTGAAGTAGAAGTAGCAGTAGTAGTAGTAGTAGTAACAGTAGTGGCAGCAATTGTATTATGAGTACTAGTTGTAGTTGCGATAGTTGTAGTAGCAATAGTAGCAGTAGTAGTGGCATTAGTACTACTAGTAGCAGAAGTAGTAGTCGTAAAAGTAGTAGTAGCAGCGGTAGTAGTCATGGCAGTTGTTGTTATAGTAGTAGTAGTTGTTGTTGTAGAAGTACTGGTAGTAGTGGGAGTAGTAGTTGTAATAAGTGTAGGAGAAGTAATAGTAGGAATAGTAGTACGAGTAGTAGTAGTAGTCAGAGTGGTAATAGTAGTAGTAGTAGTAGTAATAGGAGTAACTGCAGCTGTAGTAGAAGTCATAGTAGTAGTAGTAGCAGGAGGAGTAGTAATTGTTGTAGTTTTTATGGCATTAGTAGTAGTACTAATAGTAGCAATAGGAGTAGTTGTCATTGTAGTGCTGTAGTAGTAGTCATAGTAGTAGTAGTAGTAGTAGCAGTAGTAGTAGTAGTAGTAGTAGTAGTAATAGTAGTAGTAGCAGGCGTAGTATAAGTAGTAGTAGCAGCAGCAGTAGTCGCAGTAGTAGTAGCGGTAGCACTAGTGGTAGTTGTAGTAGCAAGAGTAGTTGCAATAGTAGGAGTATAAGTAGTAGTAGCAGCAGTAGCTGTTGAAGTAGTAATAGCAGTAGTAGTAGTAAGAGTTGTAGCTGTAGCAGTTGTAGGGGTAGTAGCAGTAGCGTTAGTGGTAGTAGCAGAAGTAGTCGCAAAAATAGCAGCGGTAGTAATAGTTGTAGTAGTAGGAGGAGGAGGAGAAGTAGTTGGAGTAGTAGTACTAGTTGTGTAGTATTGGTAGTAGTTGGAGTGGCAGTCGCAGTAGAAGTAATAGTAGTGGTCTTAGTGGCTGTATTAGTCACAGCAATAGCAACAGTAGTAGTAGTGGTAGTAGTACTAGCAGTGGCAGAAGTAGTAGTTGTAGAAGTAATTGTTGTAGCGATAGTAGTAGAAGTAGTAGTAGCAGAAATAATTATCACAATAGTAGCAGTAGCAGCAACAACAGTAGTTGTTGTAGCAGTAGCAATAGTAGTAGTAGTAGTAATAGTAGTGGCAGCAATTGTATGATCAGTACTAGTTGTAGCTGCGATAGTAGTAGTAGCAATAGTAGCAGTAGTAGTAGCATTAGTACTACTAGTAGCAGAAGTAGTAGTCGTAAAAGTAGTAGTAGTAGCAGTAGTAGTCGTAGCAATTGTAGTTGTAGTAGTAGTAATAGTAGTTGCAGAAGTACTGGCAGTAGTGGGAGTAGTAGTAGTATGAGGAGTAGTAGTAGTCAGAGTGGTAATACTAGTAGTTGTAGTAGTAGTAATAGGAGTAGCTGTAGTGGTAGTAGAAGTCATAGTAGTAGTAGTAATAGGAGTAGTATTAATTGTTGTAGTTTTTGTGGTAGTAGTAGTAGTACTAATAGTAGCAGTAGGATTAGTAGTTGTCGTAGTGCTGTAGTAGTAGTCATAGTAGTAGTAGCAGTAATAATAATTGTAGTAGTAGTAGTGGTAGTAGTAGTACTAGTAGTAGCAGTAGTACTAGTAGTAGTAGTACTAGTAGTAGTTGTAGTAATATTTGTAGTAGTAGAAACAGTAGTAGTAATAGTAGTAGGAGTATTACTCATAGTAGTAGTAGCAGTTGTAGCGGCAATAGACGTATAGCAGTAGTGGTACTGGTAGTACTAGTAGTAGCTGTAGTAGTAGTAATAGTGGTAGTAGTAGGAATTGTAGAAGTAGTACTTGGAATAACAGTAGTAGCAGCAGCAGCAGTAGTAGTAGTAGTAATTGTAGAAGTAGTAGTAGTAGTGATAGCAGCAATAGTAGTCATAGTAGAAGTAGTAGTAGAAGTAGTAGTTGTGGTAGTAGTCGTAAGAGTAGTAGCAGTAGTAGCAGTAGTTGTTGTTGTTGTTGTTGTAGGCATAGTATTAGTAGTATTAGGAGTAGGAATAGTAGGAGTAGGAGTAGTAGTAGTTGGAGTAGTATACGTAGTAGTAGTTGTAGTTGCAGTAGTAGGAGTAGGAGTAGTTGTAGCAGTCGTTGGAGTAAGAGTAGTTGTAGCATTAGCAGGACTAGGAGTAGGAGTAGTAGTATTAGTAATAGAAACAGTAATAGTATTAGTAATAGTAGTGGTAGTAAAAGTAGTATCACGAGTAGTAGGAGTAGGTGTAGTAGTAGTCAGAGTAGTAGTAGGAGTAGTGGCAGTATTATTATTATTAGTAGTAGTAGTAGTAGCAGCAACAACAGTAGTAACAGTTGTAGAAATAGTAGCAATAATAGTCGTAGTAGCAGTTGTAGTAGGAGTAGTAATAGTAATAGTAGTAATAGTATGAGTCATAGTAGCAGCACAAGTAGTAGAAGTTGTATAAGTAGTAGTAGGCGCAGTAGCAGTAGTAGCAGCAGTAGTAGCAGTAGTAAAAGTAGTAGTAATAATAGTAGTAGTAGTAGTAGTAGTAGTAGTAGTAGTAGTAGTTGCAATACAAGAAGTAGTAGTAGTAGTTGTTGTTGTTGTAGTAGTGGTAGCGATAGGAGTAGTAGAAGTAGCAGCAGTAGTTGTTGTTATTGTAATAGTAGTAGTAGTAGTAGTATTAGCTGTAGAAACAGTAATAGAAGTAGTAGTAGTAGTAGTAATGGGAAGAGTAATCACAATAGTAGTAGAAGTAACAGTAGTAGTTGTAGTAGCAATAGTACTATATGTAGCCGAAGCAATAGTAGTAGAAAAAGCAGTAGCGGTAGTAGTAGCTGCAACAGCAGAAGTAGTACTAGCAGTAATAGAAGTAGTAGCTATAGTAGTAGTAGTAGCAATAGTAGTAGCAGTAGGAGTACTTGTAGTAGTAGCAGCAGTAGTTGCAGCAGGAGTAGTAGTAGTTGTAGCGGTAGAAGTAGCAGCAGTTGTAGCAGAAATACAAGTAGTAGAAGTTGTTATCGTCGTTGTTGTTGTTTAGAAGTATTAGTAGTACCCGGAGTTGTACTAGCATTAGTAGCAGTAGTGGCAGTGCAAGTTGTAGTACTAGTTGTAGTAATAGTAGTAGTATGCAGTACAAGTTATAGTACTAGTAGTAGCTCTAGTAGTATTAATAGTAATAGTAGTAGCAGCAATTGTAGCAGTAGTAGTTGTAGTAGTAGTAGTGGTGGTGGTGGTGGTAGTAGTACTATTAGCAATAGTTGTAGTAGTAGTAGTAGAAGTGGATGTAGTAGTTGTAGTAGTAGTAGCAGCAGTGGTAGTAGTAGTTGAAGTTGTAGTAGAAGAAGGTGTAGGAGTAGGAGTAGTATTACGAGCAGCAGTAGTAGTAGTAGTACTAGGAGTATTATTAATAGTAGTAGGACTAGTAGCATGAGAAGCAACAAAAGTAGTAGCAGTAGTCGCAGTAAGAGTGGAAGTAGTTGTAGTAGTCGGAGTAGTAGCAGTAATGGTTCTACTACTACCACTACAACTACTTCTACTACTATTGCCACTACAGCAATTACTAGTACTACTACTGCAACCACCACCACTACTACTAGTACTACTACTACTACAACTACTCCTACTACTACTACTACTACTACTACAACAACAACTACTACTACTACTACTTCCAATACTATTACTACTGCTACTACTACTACTACAACTACTACTACAACTACAACAACAACAACAACTACTACTACTAATACGACTCCTACTACTACCACTATTACTGCAACTATTACTGGTACTACTACTATTGCTACTATGACTACTACTACTATGACTACTATCACTACTGCCACTACACCTACTACTACACTACTACAATAAGTACTACTGCTAGAATTACTACTACTCCTACAACTGCTACTATTACCACTATTAATACTACTACTGTTGCAACCACTATTACTATTGCTATTTCAACTACTACTACTACTATTACTACTGCTAATACGACTACTACTATGATTACTACCACAACTCCTACTACTACAACAACTACTCCTACTACTACGACTATTACTACTACTAGTGCAATTACTACAAATTCTCCTACCACAACTACTAATACTACTGCTACTACTACTCCTACTCCTACTATACTACTCTACTACTACTACTACTATTAAAGCTTCCACTACACCTACTCCAACTTATACTGCTATTACTGCTCATACTACTACTACAACTACTCCCACTATGGCAACTACTACTACTACTTCTACTACTACAACTACTAATATTACTACTACAACAACTGCTAGTTCTACTACTGCTACTATAACAACTACTACTATTACTACAACTAGTTCTACCACTACTCCCACCCTTACTACTACTCCTACAACAACTACTACAAATCCTACTCCAACCACTACTACTACAAATCCTACACCTTCCACTACTACAACTAGTACAACAACAACTACTACTAGTTCTTCTTCTACTATTACTTCTACCACAACTCCTTCTACAACTATTACTACTACCAATACTATTATTGCTTCTACTGGTACTAATGCTACTACTACTCCCCCGTTTACTACTATTACTATTAGTACTACTACTACTACTACTACTACTATAATTACTTCTAATGCTACTACTACTACAACTACTACTCCTACAACTACTACAATTGCTACCAATGCTACTACTACTACTACAACTACTACTCCTAAGACCATTCCAGATGCTGTTGCCACTGTTGCGGCTACCGCAGCTACTACTAATACTGTTGTTACTGCTACTACTACCGCTGCACCTACTACTACTACTACTACTACTGCTATAATTAAATTACTACTACTACTAACATGAGTACAACTGCTACTGCTGTAACTACTACTATAGTTACTACTACTACTACAACTGTCGTTGCTACTACTACTACTACTACAACTGCTACTGCTACCACTACTACAACAACCCCAACAACTACTGCTATTACTTCTACTACTACAAGTACTGCAATTAGTATTAACACAATCACAACTACTGCAACAACTACTGCTACTACTAATACGATTACTACTACTACTAGCACTTCCACTTCAGTAACTACTAATACTGCTACTACTACTACTATTGCTTCTGCTACTGTGGCTACCATTGCTACTTGTCCTACTATAACTATTACTACTATTATGACTACTACTACTACTGCTGCTGTTACTTCTACTACTACTCCTGGGACTACAGTTACTCTTGCTACTACTACTATGACTACTACTACCACTACAAATGTTACTACCACTACACTATTACTACAACTACTAGTACTACAATTACTACTACTAGAACCACAACCGTTCCTCATATAATACTACTACCACTACTACTACTCCTACTACTACTATTACTACCACTAATACTACTGCTACTCCAGCCACTACTACTACTCCTACTACTACTACTAAGATTACTACTACGATGACTATTACTACTACTACTAAAGTTAAAACAAATTCTCCAACTCCAACCACTAATACTTCTACTACTACTACTCCCACTACTACGCCTACTACTACTACAACTACTACTCTAGCTCCTACTACTACTATTGCTGCAACTACTGCTACATCGACTGCTACTACTGCTACTACTACCACTCTGACAACTACTCCTATTGCTACTACTACTGCTACCTCTACTAATACTACTACTACTACTTCAACTACTATAACTACAAGAATAGCTTTTACTACAACCACTACTATAATAACTACAACAACAACTACTACTACTACAATAACTACTCCTACTACTTCCGCTTTTAGTACTACTGTGACTATTACAACAACTACTACTACTACTGCCACTACGGCAACTACTAATACAACTACTGCAATCACTAGTACAACTACTGGTACTACTGCTTTAACTACACCTACTACTACTACTACTACCACTACTACTACTCCTACCAATACTACTACTACTACTGCTGCTACTACAGCTACTACTACAGCTACTACTACTACTACTACTACTACTACTACTACTACTACTACTACTACTACTACTAATACGACTACAACTACTACAACTACTACTAATACTCCTCCTACTACAACAACTACTCCTACTACAACTACTACTCCTACTACAATTACTACTACAATGACTACTACTACTACTACAAGTACTACTACTAGAATTGCTACTACACCTACAACTACTACAATTACCACTACTAATACTACTACTACTGCTTCTACTTGAACTAGCACTACTCCTACTGCTACTATTACTACTACTAATACTACTACTACTCCTCAGACTACTACCACAATTCCTACTACTACTACAACTACTCCTACTATAATGACCATTGCCACTACTACTACAATTACTACAAATTCTCCTACCACAACTGCTTATGCTACTACTACTCCTACTCGTACTACTACTCTACTACTACTACCACTACGACTAATACTACTATTACTACTACTACTACTACTACTACTACTACTACTACTACTACTACTATTACAACTTATGCTACTACTACTACTATGACTACTACTACTACAACTACTACGACTACTACTACTACCACTACTGCAACTACTTTTACAGCTACTACTACAACTACTACTCCCACAACTACTACTACTACTACTAGCACTACTACTACTAGTACTTATACTACCACTACTACTACTCCTCCTCCTCCTCCTCCTACTACTTCTATTGATACCGAAACTACTATTACTGCTACTACTACAACAACTACTAATACTACGACCACTACAACTGCTACAGCTACAACTACTACTACAACTACTACAACTATGATTACTACTACCACTACCCCTCCTATTACTACTACTACTGCAATAACTAGTGCTATAACTACAACTACTACTAATACTACTACTGGTGCTGCTGCTGCTAATACAACTATTACTATTAATAATACCATAACTACTGCTACAACTATTGCCACTACTACTACTACTATTGCTATCACTACAACTGCTACTGCTACTAGTACACTACCGCTGATGCTATTACTACTATGGCTACTACTAGTACTGCTACTACTACTACTACTACTACTACTACTACTACTACTACTACTACTACTACTACTACTACTACTACTACTATTACTACTTCTACAATTGTTACAGATGCTACAACGGCTACTACTACTACTACTACTACTGCAGCCCACCGCAACAGCTGCTATTGCAACTACTACTACTATTACTTCTACAACTATTGCTACTGCTACTACTACCTCTACTACGACTAGAACATCAACTACTAATATTGTTGCGATGACTACTACTACCACGACAACTATTACTGTTGTCGCTACTACTACTACTACTTCTGCTGCTGCTATTACAACTATTTCTATGGCTTTTGCTGCTACTTCCACAACTAAAAATACTACTACTACTAAGGCTACTACTATTACTACTACCAGTACTACTACCACTATTGCTACAACTACTAAGGCTACTACTACTACTACTGCAAGTAGTACTACTTCTACTGCTACTGCTACTGCTACTACTACTACTATTACTACTGCTACTGCTACTACTACAATTGAGGCTACTACTCCTAGTACTACTACTACTACTTCTACTACTACTACTACTTGCACAACTAATACTACTGCTACTCTAGCTTCTGTTACAAATATTTCTTCTACTATTGCTACTACTGCTCCTACCGCTACTGCTACAATAACAACTACTACTAAACTGCTGCTACTGTAGTTACTACTAATGCTACAACTACTTCTACTATTACTATTGCAACTACTACCACTACTGCTATTACAATCGCTACTACTACAACTGCTGCTACAACAACTACTAATAGTAAAACTATTGCTGCTATTGTTGTTGCTGCGACAACTACTACTACCGCTGCTATCACTACAACTACTGCGACTACTACTGCTACTGTTACTACTACTGCTACTGCAATTACTAATACTGCTGCTACTACTACTACTGATACTATTGCTATTTCTACCACTAATGCTACTAATACTACTACTACTACTACTACTGACACTACTACTATTGCTGCTGCTGCTGCTGCTGCTTCTACTGCTACTATTACTACTACCACAACTGCTACTACTACAACTACTACTATTGTTGCTGCTTCTTCTACAACTATTACTCCTACTACCTATCCTACTACTACTACTATAGCTAGTACTTCGGCTGCTGCTGCTACAACTAATACTATTTCTACTACTACAGCTACTATTACTACGACAGCTGCTGCTACTACTTCTGCTACTACTGCTATTTCTACCACCACTATTACTACTCCCGCTACTGCTAATACTACTATTATTGCTACTACAAAAACAACAACAACTACTACTACAACGACCACTACTACTATTTCTACTACTACTACTACTACACCTGCTACGGATACTACTACTAGTATGGGTACTACTACTGCTGTTGCTACTGCAACTACTACAACTACTACTACTACAATGACCACTACTACTATTACGATGTGCACTACTACTACGACTTCTGCGACAACAATGACAACTTCCTCTATGACTACAACTAGTACTACTGCTACTACTACTCCTACTACTACTCCTACTAAACTATGACTACTACTTCTACTACTGTTGCTATTACTACTACTACTACTATTATTGCTCATATTACTATACCAATTACAACTAATACCGCTAGTACTACTACTACTATTACTCATATTACTACTACTATTCTATAACTACTTCTACTAATAGTACTTCTGCTATGGCTATCACTCCTACTTGTACTTCTACTACTACTAATACAGCTACTACTGCTACTATAACTACTACTACTACTACTCCTGCTACTACTACTAGGACAATTACTACTACTACTACTTCTACTACTGCCACTACGGAAACTACTAGCACTACTATTGCAACTACTACTACTACTGCTTCTTCTACTACTCCTATTACTTCTACTATTACTACTATTACTAGTACTACTGATACCAAAACTACTACTACTGCTAATTCTATGGCTAATACTACTACTAGCACTACTACTTCTACAAATACTACTGCTACTATGACTACTACTAATACTAATCCTACTACTACAACTACTATGATTACTACTACCACTACTATTGCTACTACCACTACTACTACTTCTACTATCGCTACAACTGTTGTTGCTCTTGCTGCTATTGCTACTAATACATCTACTACGACAATAACTTCTACTTCTGCTACTACTTCAACTGATATTAATACAATTTCTACATCTAGTAGTACTACAGTCTCTACTACTACTACAACTTCTACTACTCCTAATACTACCACTACAACTTCGACAACTGCTGCAACTGCTACAATGAGCACTACTGCTGCTACTACTACTACTACAATGGGTACTACTACTACTGCTGCTACTACTACTACTATTGCTGTTGTTGCTACTGCTATTACTACTACTACAACAACAACAACTACTACTACAACTACTACTACGGCTACAATTGCTACTACATCCACTACTGCTACTACTGCTGCTGTAACTACTACTGCTACTACTGCTGCTGCTACTACTGCTGCTGCTGCTACTACTACTGATACTACTACTACTACAATTTCAACAACAACAACTGCTGCTGCTACTTCTTCAACTCCTATAATTTCTACAACGGGCACTACTACTACTACTACTTATACAACAACTACTATGGCTACTACTACTACTATTGTTGTTATTGATATTGCTACTACAACTACCACCACTGCCCCTACTACTACCGCTACTACTGCTCCTACTACTACAACTATTACTACTGCTGCAACTACTGCTACTACTACTGCTACACCTGCTGCTACTACTGCTACACCTGCTGCTACTACTACTACTATTGCTACCGCTACTACTACTACAACAACTACTGCTACTACGGCTACTTCTACCACTAATGCTACAAATACTACTTCTACTACTTCTGCTACTTCTACCACTAATACTGCTGATACTACAACTACTACTACTACCACCACTACTTCTACTTGTAGTAGTTTAATTACTACTGTTGCTTCGACTACTACTACTCCTACAGCTTCTCCTACTACTACCACTGATACTACTGCTACTTATACTACCACATCTGCTGCTTCTACTACTAATACTATTTCTACTGCAACTACTACTACTGCTACTGCCACTACTACTGCTACTGCAACTACTACTACTACTGTTATTGCAACTGTTGCAAATACTACTACTACTACTACTATGACTCCCCTTCCTCCTCCTACTACTGCTACTACTACTACAACTACTACAACTACTAACACTACTATTGCTACTACTACTATAACAACTTCTACTTTTGCTACTACTACTACTTCTACTCCGACAGTCACTATTATTGTTCTTGTTGTTGCTACTACTACTACTACTCTGTTGTTGTTGTTGCTACTACTACTACCACTACTACTGCAATGGCTACCGCTACTACTATTGCTACTGCTGCTGCTGCTGCTGCTGCTACCACTATTATTACTTCTAATACTAATGCATTTACCACTACCACTACTAATGCTGCTACTGCTACTGCTAGTACTACCACTAGTACTACTACTGCTGCTGCCAATTTCACTACTCCCACTACTACAACCACTACTATTGCTACTATACCAACTACTGCTACTACTACTATAACAACAACAACTACTACCGTTACTATAGCTACTATTGCTACTGCAACTGCTACTACTACTACTGCTATTACTATTGTTGCTGCTACTACTTCATCTACTACTATAGCTACAGCAGCTACTACAACAACTGTAGCTACTACTGCTACTACTACGACTACAACTGTTATTTCTATTACTATTATTGCTGGAACTGCTACTATTATTACTATTACTAACACTTCTACTGCAACTACTACCACTACTACTACTGATACTACTGCTGCTACTGTTGCTACTACTACTACTACAATTTCCACTTGTACTACTGCTACTGTCGCTACTACAACTACTCCTATCACTACTATAAGTACTACTACTACTCCTACTAGTACTCCTACTACTACTACTACTACTACTTCTAATATTACTTCTACTACTACTACACCTACTATTACTACAACAACTACTACTGCTACTACTACTTCTACTACTACTACTTCTGATACTATAACTATTGTTCCCACTACAACTTCAGCTAATACTACTACCACAATAGCTACAACTACTACTACTACTTCTACTACTACTACTATTGCAAATACATCTACTATTACTACTCCTATTTTTGGAACTAATACTAATACTACTACTATTACTACTACTGCTATTAGTACTACTACTTCTACTACTACTACTCGTACTACAACTACTACTATAACCACTATTGCTACTACTGCTACTACTACTTCTACTACTACTACAACTACTACTACTGCTACTAGTACTTCAACTACTACTACTACTACCTCAACTACTACAACTGCTACAACAACTGCTACTGGCACTACTATGACTACTACTAGTTCTACTTTTAATAATATGGCTACTACTGTAACTACAACTACTACTACTATGACTGCTACTACTATGACTACTAATGCTACTCCTACAACTATTACTACTACTACCACTGTGACGACTACAACTACTACTAGAGCTAGTACTACTACTACTACTTGCACTATGACTACTACTCTAACAACAACTATAACAACTACTACTATAGCAGCTATAGTTACTACTACAAGTGCTACTTGTACCACTACCACTACCACTACCACTACTATAACTACTGCTACATCTACTACTACAACTACTATGACTACGACTACCGCTACTACTACTACTCCTACTACAACAGCTACTATAGTGACAATTATTACTAATTCTATTGCTACTACTATTGCAACTTCTACTATTACTATCACTACTACTACTACCACTACTTCTACTACTACCACTACTACTACTACTACTTCAGCTACTCCAGCTATTATTACTACTACCGCCGCTGCTATTACTACTGCTACTCCTATTGCTGATACAACAACTACAACTACTACTTCTACAACAACAACAACAATAACAACAACTACTACTACTACTATTACTCCTTCTACTACTACTAACACTACTGCCACTACAATTACTACAACTACTACTACCACTACTACTGCTGCTATTACTACTTCTATTACTACAACTACTATAATAACTTCTGCTAGTACTACTACAACTACTACTATTTTGCCACAACGACTGCTACTAGTGTGACTATTGTTCCTGCTACAACTGGTATCACTACTGCTGCTACTGTTTCTGCTTCTACTACTACTACTACTACTACTACTAATAATACTAATGTTGTTACTACTACCGCTACTCCTACTACTACTACTACAGCAAGTACTACTACTACAACTAATACTTCTCCAATGACTATTAGTTCTACAACTACTATGCTACTCTTACTACTAATACGACTACTACTATAAAAAAAGCCGCTACTATTGCTATTACTACTACTAAAACTCAGACTATAGTAACTACTAGTACTACTTCTGCTACAAGTGCTACTGCTACTACTATTACTACTACTTCTACTATTACCGCTACTGCTGCAGCTACTAATACTTGTACCACTACTACAACTGCTGCTATAGCTACTACTACTATAGATATTACAACTGCTCATACTAGTACTACTTCTGCTACTACTGCGGCTACTACTAAAATTGCTACTACTACTACTTCCACTACAGTTACTACTAGTACTTCTATAACTGCTACTATTGCTACTTCGGGTACAACAACTATTGTTGCTACAAATATAACAACAACTACTACTACTACTGTTGCTACTACTACTAGTACTACTACTACTACTACTACTATAACTACTACTACTGCTACTTCGGGTACTATTACAACCGGTACTACTACTACTCCTGCTACTGCTACTTTGGGTACCACTACTACTACAACCACCACCACTACTACTACCACTGCTACTTCTACAAATGCTACTACTACTAGTTTGACCAACTACTACTACTGCTTCTACAACTACTACTTTTGCTACTACTACTACTCCGACTACTACTACTATTATTACTACTACTATTATTATACTTATAACCTTACTACTGTTACTACAACTACCACTACTTGTGTTGCTGCTACTTCGGGTACTACTACTACCGCTGCCACTACTACTACTACTACTACTACTACTACTACTACTACTACTACTACTACTACTTCTACAAATGCTACTATTGCTACTTCGGACACTACTACTATTGCTCCCACTACAACTACTCCTACTACTATTACTACTACTAATTCTTTTGTTAATACAAGTTCTACTATAGCCACCACCACCACTACTTCTACTTCTAATACTACTAGCACAACTACTTCTACTATTACTACGAATACTACTATTACTACTAGTACTACTACTGCTACTACTATTGTTGCTGCTATTGCTACTACTACAACTGCTGCTTCTGCTACTATTAATTATACTACTACAACTATAACTCTTGCTACTACTACTTCTACTATGACTACTTCTGCTACTTCGACTACTACAACTACTACTACACCTACTACTACCATAGCTACTACTACTACCATTACCATAGCGGCCAGTACTACTACTACTACTTCTACTACTGCCTCTACTACTACTAGTGTTGCAACTACTGCTATTACTACTACTACTATTACTATTAATTCTACTACGATGACAACTACTATTACTATTACTACTGCCGCTACCACTAGCACTACTACTATGGCTATTGCTACTGCTAATACTCATACTACAACAACAACAACTACTACTTCTACTACTACTAGCACTACTACCACTTTTACTTCTCCAATTACTACTACTGCTACTACTGCTATTATAGCAACGGCTACAACTATTGTTCCTGCTTCAACTTCTGCTATTGCTACTACAGCTGCTGCTGCTACTGCTACCACTATCACTACTGCAACTACTACTACTACTGCTACTAATATTACAATTTTTTATTATTACTGTTACAACAACTACTACTACTTCTTTTACTCATATAACTAGTTCTCCTACTACTACTGCATCTACTACTGCTACTATTACTCGTAGTATAACAACAAAAACTACTACTACAAATGGTACTTCTACTACTACAATAACAACAATAACTACTACTATTACTACTAATTCTACTCCAACTACTGGTACTACTATGACTCTTACTACTAATACAACTACTATTACTACTGCTATTGCTGCTATAGCTCCTACTCTTACTACTACTGCTATCACTGCTTCTAATACTTCTACCAATACTGCTCCTAATACTCAAACTACAACTACAACAACTTCTACTATGACTTCTATGACTACTACTACTACTCCTCCTGCCAATACTACTACTACTACTACTTCTACTACTAGTACTACTATTACTACTACTACCCCTATTACTATTGCTGCTGCTGCTGCTTCTTCTACTTTGACTACTAAAACTACTAATATTAATGCTAATACTACTCCTACTACTATTACTATTATGATAATAGCAACAACTGCTACTACTACAGCCAGTACCACTACAACTACAACTACAAGTACTACTACTACTAATGCTACTACTACCGCTACTACTACGGCCACTACTACAGCTACTACTACTACTTCTTATACTCGTACAACTACCATTACTGTGACTATTACCAATACAACTACTATTACTATTGGTACTACTACCCAAATTTCCACTGCTATTACTACTACTACAACTGTAACTCCTACTACTGCTGCTACAACTGCTATTACTACTACTCCTCCTCCTCCTCCTAATACTCTAACTACAACATCCATTACTACTACTATAACTACTAATATTACTTTGAATGTGACCACTACTTCTGGTGCTAGTAGAAGTAGTAGTAGTAGTAGAAGTTGTAGTAGTAGTAGTAGTAGTAGTAGTAGTAGTAATAGTTGGAGTAGTAGTAGTAATAGTAGTAGTATTTGTTCGAGTAGTAGCAATGCTTGTTGTAATAGTTGTACTAGTAGTGTAGTAGCAGTAGTTGTATTAGTAGTAGTAGAGGTAGAAGAAGTAGCAATAGTAGCAGTAATAGTTCTAGTAGTAGTAGCAAGAGTAGTAGTAATAGTACTAGTAGCAGTAGCAGTAGTAGTAGTAGTGGTAGTAGTTATAGTAGTAATAGAAGTAGTAGTTGTAGTAGTGCTAGCAGTAGCAATAGTAGTAGTAGTAGCAGTAGTAGTGCTAGTGGTAGAAGTAATGGTAGAAATTACTTTTGGCATAGGAATAAAAATAGTAGTAGTAGTTATAGTAGCAAAAGAACTAGTAGTAGTAGTAGGAGGCGGAGTAGTTGTAGTAGTAGTAGTAGTAGAAATAGTAGCAGTAGTAATAGTCATAGTAGAAGTAGTAGTCATAGTAGTAGTATCTATAGTAATAGTAGTAGCAGTTGTAGTAGTTGTACTAATAGTAGAAGTAGTTTTATTAGTAGCATAGTTGTAGTCGCAATAGTAGTAGGAGTAGTAGCAGAGGTAGTAGTAGTAGTAATAGCGGTTGTTGTAGCTATAGTAGTGGTCATGATAGTTGTAGTAGCAGGAGTAGTAGTAGTAGCAAAAGTAATCGTAGTAGTAGTTGTTGTTGTTGTAGAAGCAGAAGTTGAATTAATAGCAAAAATAGTAGTAGCAGTAGTAGTAGAGTTAGTACTAGTAGCAATAGCAGCAGTCAAAGTAGTAGTAGTAGTAGTTGTTGTTGTTGTTGTAGTTGTAGTAGTAGCAGTAGTAGTAGCAGTGAAAGTAGTAGTTGTAGTATTAGTAGTAGTAGTAGTAGCAGTATTAGTAGTAGTATTAGTAGTACTAGTAGTGGTAGAAGTAGTAGTAGCAGTTGTAGAAATAGTTGTAGTTATAGTAGTAGTCGCTGTTCTAATAGTAGTAGCAGGAGTAGTAGTAGTTGTTATTGTTGTTGTTGTAGTAGTTGTTCTAGTAGTAGTAGTGGTAGTTGTATACGTAATAATAGCAGGGGTAGTAGTAGTAGTACAAGTTGTTTTAGTAGTTATAACTATAGTAGTAATAGAAGAAGTAGCAGCAATAGTACTTGTAGTAGTAGTAGTTGTTGTTGTAGTCATAGTAGTTGTAGTAGAAGTAGCTGTAGTAGCAGCAACAACAGTAGTAGCAGTACTAGTAGAAATAGTAGTAGTAATAGTAGTAGTAGTAGTAGTAGTACCATAATGCTAATAGTAGTCATATTGGTAGCATTTGTAGTTTTTGTCGTTGTAGTAGTAGTAGTTGTAGTAGCAGAAGTTATGGTTGTTGTAGATATTGTAGCATCAACAGTAGTGGTAATAGCAACAGTAGTAGTAGCAGCAGCAGCAGTACTAGTACTAGTAGTACTGGTAGTAGTAATATTAGTTGTAGTTGTAGTAGGAGGAGGAGAAGTAGCCATAGTAGTAGTAGTAGTAGAAGCGATAGCTGCAACTATAGTAATAGTAGATGTTGTAATAGTGGTAGCAGTAGTAGCAACAGCAGCTGCAACAGTAGCAGTAGAAGCAGCAATAGCAGCTGCAGAAGTACTAGCGCCAGTAGTAGCAGATGCAGTAGTAGTAAAAGTTGAAATAGTAGTTATAGCTGTAGCATTTGTAGGAGTAGTAGTTTCAAAACTAGGAGCTCCAAAAGTAGTAGAAGATGTAGTAGCAGTATCAGTAGTGGTAGCCATTGCAGTTGTATTAGTAGTAGTTGCAGCAGTAGTGGTAGTGATCTTTGTTGTTGTAGCTGTAGTAGTAGTAGGAGTAGTAGTGGTAGTAGTAGTAGTGGAGGTAGTAGTAGTAGTGGTAGTAGCAGTAGTGGTAGTAGTAGTAGTAGTCGTCGCAGAAGTAGTAATAGCAGTAGTAGGAGTAGTATCTTCTGTAGTAGTAGTAGTATTAGTAGTATTAGTAGTAGTAGCAGTAGTAGTAGCAATAGTTGCAATAGTTGTAGTAGTAGTAATAGTAGTAGTCGTAGTAGTATTATTAGCAGTAGCAGCAGTAGTAGTTGCCGTTGCACTAGTTGTAGTTAGAGTTGTTATAGTACTAGTCGTTGTATTAGTAATATTAGTTGTAGCAGTAGTAGTGGTTACAGTAATTGTACTAGCAGTAGAAGTTGTAGAAGTAGGAGAAGTAGTAGTAGTTGCAGCAGCAGCCTCAGCGGCAGCAGCATGAGTAGTAGCAATTATAGTAGTCGTTGTACAGTTGGAGTAGGAGTAGAAGTTGTAGTAGCAATAGTAGCTGTACCAACATTTTAGTAGTAGCTGTAGTAGCAGTAGTAGCATTCATAGCAGTAGCAATAGTAGTTGTAGTAGTAGTAGTATTATTATTATTAGTAGTAGTCGTTGTTGTAATAGTAGTTGTGGTAGTAGCAGCAGCAATAGTACCATTAGTTACAGTTACAGTAGTAGTATTGTCAGCAGTAGCATCAGTTGTAGTAGTAGTAGGAGAAGTTGCTGTAGTGGAAGTAATTATGGTTGTATTAGTAGCAGCAGCAGCAGCAGGAGTAGTAGTAGTAGTAGCAGTAGTAGCAATAGTTGTATTAGTAGTAGCAGTAGTAGCAATAGCAGCAGCAGTTGTAGTAGTATTAGTAGTAGTGGTTATAGTAGTAGTAGCAGTAGCAATATTCTTAGTAGTAGTAACGGTTATAGTTGTAGTCATAGTAATAGTAGTAGTAGTAGCAGGAGTAGTAGTAGTAGGAGTAGTAGTAGTAGTATTAGTACTAGTTGTTGTTGTTGTAGCAGCAGTAGTTATTGTAGCAGCAACAACAATAGTATTAGTAGCAGTAGAAGTAGTAATAGTAGTAGTAGTAGCTCTAGGAGTTGTTGTAGTAGTTGTTGTACTAGAAGTAATAGTATTAGAAGTAGCAGCAACATTAATAGTAGTAATGGTGGTAGCAGAAGTTGTAGTAGGAATCATAATTGTTGGAGTAGTAGCAGTAGTAGTAGCGACAATAGTTGTAATAAGAGTAGTAGTAGTAGTTGGAGCAGCAGCAGTAGTAGCGTTAGCATTAGTAGTAGTAGTAGTAGTAGTAGAAGTATTATCATTGGCACTAGTAGCAATAATAGTAGTAGTAGCAGTAGTAGTAGCAGTAGCAATAGCAGTAGAAGCAGTTGTTGCAACTGTAGTAGTAGTAGTAGCAGCAGCAGCAGCATTGGTAGTAGTAGTAGTAGCAGTAGTCATAGTAGTAGTAGCAGCAGCAATAGCAGTAGTACCAACAATAATATTAGCAAAAGTCGGAGCAGTAGTGCTAGTAGTTGTAGTAGTAGTAGTACTACTAGTAGTAGTAGTTGAAGCAGCAGTTGTAGTAGTAGCTGTAATACTAGTAGCAATAGTAATAGTAGTAGGAGAAGTTGTCTGAGTACAAGTTGTAGCCGCAGCTGCAGCAACAGTAGTAGCAACAATAGTAGTAATAGTAGTTGTGGTGGTGGTTGTTGTAGTAGTAGTAGCCGCAATAGTAATAGAAGTAGTGGTAGTGTCATTTGAAATCGTAATTATAGTAGTAGTAGTATTAATAGTAGCAGAACTAGTAGTTGCAGTAGTAGTAGAAGTAGTTGTAATTATAGTAGTTATAGCATTTGCAGTAGTAGTAGTACTACTAGTAGTATTATTAGTTGTTGTTGTAGTAGTAATAATAGTAGAAGTCGGAGGATTAAGTAGTAGCAGTAGTAGTAATAGTAGCTGTAGCAGCAACAACAACAAAGCAACATCAGCAGCAGAAGAAGTAATAGTAGTAGGAGTAGTAGTTGTAGTAGTAGTAGTAGTAGAAATAGTAGTAGTAGAAGCAGTAGCAGTAGTAATAGTAGTAGTAGTAGCAGAAGTAGTAATAGTAGCAAAAGTAGTAGTATTAGCAGTAGCAGTAGTAGTTGCAGTTGTAGCAGCAGCAGGAGCAATAGAAGTAGTAGAAGAAGTCGCAGTAGTATCAGTAGTAGTAGCTGTAGCAATTTCAGTAGTAGTAGTTGTACTAGCAGAAGAAGCAGTAGCACTAGTATCGGTCTTAGTATTACTAGAAGTAGTAGTAGTAGTAGCAGCATCAGCAGAAGTTGTTGTTGATGTTGTTGTAGCTGTAGTAGTTGTAGTAGTAGTTGTAGCAGTAGTAGTAGCAGCAGCAGTATTAGGGGAAGCAGAAGTAGTAGCAAAAGTACGAGTGGTAGTTGTAGCAGAAGCAATAGCAGTAGTAGTAGCAATAGTTGTTGTAGCAATAGTAGCAGTAGTAGTAATAGTAGTAGTAGTAGCATTAGTAGTGCAGCACTAGCAAAAACAGCAGCCGGAGTAGTAGTGATAGTTGCAGTAGTAGTAGCAGACGTAGTTACAGTAGTACTTGTAGTTGTTGTAGTTGAACCAGTAGCAATAGTAGCAACAGCAGTGGTAGTGGCAATAGTAGTAGTTGTTGTAGAAGTAGTATTAGTAGTAGCAGTAGTCGTAGCAATAGCAGTAGCAACAGCAGTAGCATTAGTTGTCATTGTTATTATAGGAGAAGTTGTAGTAGCTGTGGTGGTAGTTGTTGTTGTTGTTGTTGTCGAAGTTGTAGTAGTAGTAGTAGTCTCAGTAGTAGCAATAGTAGTATTAGTGTAGTATTAGTGTGGCAGTAGTCATAGTAGTAGTAGTGGCGATAGTAGTAGTAGTAATTGTAGTAGTTGAAATAGTAGTCAATATTGTAGTAGTAGTAGCAGTAGCAGTAGTAGTAGTAGTACTTGTAGAAGTAGCAGTGATTATAGTAGTAGAAGTAATATTAGTCGCTACAGTAGTAGTAGTTATTGTAACAGTAGTAGTAGGTGCAGCAGTAGTAGCAGTGATAGTAGTAGCAGAAGTAGAAGTAGAAGTAGTAGTAGAAGTTGAAATAGTAGCAGAAGTAGTAGTAGGAGAAAAAGTTGCCATTGTTGTAGCAGGAGCAGTAGTATCAGTAGGAGCAGTAGTATCAGTATTCGAAGTAATAGCAGTCGCAGCAGCAGTAGTAGCCATAGTAGTACCAGTAGCAGTAGTTGTAGTAGCAAAAGTCATAGTAGATGGAGAAGTAGTAGTAGTAGCAGCAGCAGTAGTTGTTGTAGTAGCAGCAGTAGCAGTTGTTGTAGTAGCAGCAGTAGTAGTAGCAGAAGTAGTAGTAGTAGGAGAAGTTGTAGTTGTAGTAGAAGTAGTAATAGTAGCATCTGTAGTAGTAGTAGCAGTTGCAGTAGTAACAGTGGTAGTAGTAGCAGTAACAGTAGTAGTAGTAGTAGTAGCAGTGGTAGTAGTAGGTGAAGTAGTAGTAGAAGCAGTAGCAATAGTAAAAGTGGAAGTAGTAGTAACTGTATTAGAGGTTGCAGTTATAGGACAAGTTGTTGTAGTTGTAGTAGTGGTAGTACAAGTAGTAGTTGCAGTAATAGTAGTCGCAATAGTACTAGCAGAAGTAGTAGCCGAAGTAGCAGTAGAAGTAGCAGTAGTACTTGGAGTAGTTGCAGCAGTTGAAGCTGTAGGTGTAGTAGTAGTTGGAGTAACAATAGTAGTAGTAGTAGCAGAAGTAGTAGTAGTAGTTGGAGTATCAATAGTACCAG
>RXID01011006.1:0-137500 GCA_005019695.1 Trichopus zeylanicus subsp. travancoricus
AGTAGTGGTCATAGTAGTAGCAGCAGTCACGGTAGTAGTTGCAATAGTCGCAGTAATAGTAGTAGTCGTAGCAAAAGTAGCAGTAGTAGTTGTGGTAGTAGTAGTAGTAGCAGAAATAGTAGTTGCATAGTAGGAGGAGGACTAATAGAAGTAGTTGTTGTTGTTGTGGTAACAGTAGCAATTATAGTTGTGGTAGTAGTAATAGTACTAGCAGTAGTAGTAGTAATAATACTAGCAGTAGTTGTAGTAGTTGTACTAGTAGTATCTGTAGGAGTAGTAGAAGTAGCAGTCAGAGTAGTCGTAGTAGTCGTAGCGATAGTAGTAGTGGAAGTAGTAGTCGTAGTAGTAGTAGTAGTAGTTGAAGTAGTAGTAGCAGCAGTAGTAATAGTAGCAGCAGAAGTAGTAGTCGTAGTGGTAGCAGCGGTAGTAGTCAATGTGGTAGTAGTAGGAGGAGGAGGAGTAGTTGTTGTTGTTGTTGGTGCATCAGCACCAGCAGCAGTAGTAGTGGTAGTAGTCGTAGTAGTAATAATGGAAGCGGCAACAGTAATAGGAGTAGTAGCAATAGTAGTAGTAGAAGCTGTAATTGCCATTGTTGTAGTAGTATTTGTAGTAGTGGTAGCAGTAGAGTAGTAGTATTGGTAGCAATAGCAGTAGTAGTACTAGAAGTAGTAGCAGTAGTAGCAATAGTAGCAATTGTATTAGTTGAAGTAGTAGTAGTAGCACTAGTCGTAGTAGTGGTAGTAGCAGGAATGGTAGTAGTAGCAGTAGGGGAAGTTTTAGTAGTTTTAGTAGTAGCAGCAGCAGTAGTAGTAGTCACAGTAGTAGTAGTCACAGTAGTAGTAGTAATAGTAGTAGTAGCCTTCGTACAAGTAGTAGTAGTAGTAATACTAGTAGCAGTAGAAATAGGAGTAGTAGTAGTAGTAGTAGAAGCAGTCATAGTTGTTATTATGGTAGTAGTAGTAATCGTACTAGTAGTAGTTGTAGTAGTAGTAGTTTTTGTTGTAATAGGAGGAGTAGTAGTAGTAGTAGTAATGCAACAACATTAGTAGTAGCAGTAGCCGTTATAGTAGTTGGAGCAGTAGTAGTTGTAGTAGTAATAGTAGTAGTAGTAGTAGTAGTAGTAGTTATAGTAGTAGTAATAGTAGTAGTTGTTGTTGCAGTAGTAGTAGTTGTAGTAGCAATAGCAGTAGGAGTAGTAGGTGTAGAAGAAGAAGTAGTAGTAGTAGTGGTGGTGGTGGAACTAGTTGTTGTTGTAGTAGTAGTACTAGTAGTCATAGTTTTAGTAGTAATAGTAGTTGCAGTAGGAGGAGTAGTAGTAGTAGTACTTGTGTTAGCAGTAATAGCATTATTTGAAGTAATTGTAGTAGTTGTAGGACTAGTAGTAGAATTAGTAGTAGTAGTTACAGTAATAGTGTAGTAACAATAGTAGTAGGAGTAGTAGTAGAGGTAGTAGCAGCAGTAGTAGTTGCAGTAGTAGTAGTAGTAGTAGTAGTAGAAGTAGTAATGGTGGTGGTAGTAGTAGTAGTAGTAGTAGTTGTTGTAGCAGTAATTGCAGTAGTAATAGATGTGGTAGTAACAAAAGGAGTAGTTGTAGCATTAGTTGTTGTTGTAACAGTAATAGTCGCACTAGTTGTGGTATTAGTTGTTGTTGTAACAGTAACAGTCGCACTGGTTGTTGTTATAGTAGCAGTAGAAGTAGTAGTTGTAGTAGTAGTAGTAGGAGTAGTAGTAGTAATTGCAGTAGTAGCAGTAGTAATAGTTGAAGAAGTAGTAGTAGCAATAGTAGTAGTAGTTGTTGTTGTTGTAGTACCAGTAGTAGTAGAAGTAGTTGCTGCAGTAGTATTAGTAGTTGAAGTAGTAGTAGCAATAATAGTAGTAGGAGGAGAAGTTTTAGTAGTTGTACTATTAGTAGTAGTAGTATTATTTGTCGAAATAGTAGTAGTTGTAGGAATAGTAGTAGTAGTAGTTGTTGTTGTTGTTGTAGTGGTGCAGTAACCGTAGATGCATGAGTAGTAGTAGAGATAGTAGTAGAAGTAGTAGTTGTAATAGTAGCAGCAACAGCAGTAGTAGTTGTAGTAGTCGTAGGAGTAGTAGTAGTAGCAGTAGCAGCAGTAGTAGAAGTGGTAGGAGGAGTTGTAGTTGTAGTGGTTGTTGTGGTAGTAGTGTAGTGATAGTAGCAGTAGTAGTATTAGAGGTAGTGGTAGACGTAGTAGTTGCAGTAATTGCTGTAGTAGTAGTAGTAGTAGTAGTAGTATTAATGGTAGCAGTTGAAGTAGTAGTAGTAGTATGAGTAGGAGTAGTTGTAGTAGTTGTAACAATTGTTGTAGTAGTAGAAGTAGTATTAGTAGGAGTCGTAGTAGTTGCAGTCGTAGTAGAAATAGTAGTTGTACTAGGAGTTGTAGCCGTTCTAGTATTGGGAGCGATTGTAATAGGAGTAGTTGCATTCATAGCAGCAGTAGTAATAGCAGAAGTAGTAGTAGTCGTAGTACAAGTAGTAATTGTAATAGTAGTAGAGGTTACAATAGTAGTAGTAATAGTTGTAAAAGCATTAGTTGCAATAGTACTAGTAGTAGTTAGAGTAGCAGTAGCAATATTAGTAGTATTAGTAGTAGCAGTAGCACTCGTAGTTGGAGTAGTATTGGTAGTAGTAGTAGCAGCAGCAGCAGCAGTACTAGTATTTATAGTAGTTTTAATATTGTAGTTGTAGTAGGCGTAACAGTAGTAGTCGTAGCAGTGCTAATAGTAGGGGCTGTATTAGTTGTAGTAGTAGTAGTCGTAGTAGTAGTTTTAGTAGGTGTAGCAGTAGTTGTAGCAGTAGTAGTAGCAGTTGTAGTAGCAGTTGTAGTAGTAGCAGTAGTTGATATTGCAATAGTAGTAGTAGCAGTTGCAGTAGAGGTAATAGTAGTAGTTACAGCAATAGTAGTAGCAGTAGAATTTGTTATAGCCGCATTAGTAGTAGCAGCAGTAGTAGTAGTTTTAGTAGTAGTAGAATACGTTGTAGTTGTAGTTGTAATTGTAGTAGGTGTAGTAGTTGTTTCTGCAACTACAACTACTACAGATACTACTACTCTGACTACTACTACCAATACTACTACTACTACAACAACAATAACAACAACTACTAGAACTGCTACTGCTACTACTCTCACTACTGCTACTGCTACAACTACTTCAATTGCAACTGCTACTACTGCTACTACTACGATTGCTATTGCTACTACTACTGCAACTGCAAAAGCTACTACTGCTACTACCAGTGCTACTACTACTACTCTTGCTAATACTACTGCTACTATTACAACTTGTACTACTACTGCTGCTACTGCTGCTGCTGCTACTGTTGCTACCACTGTTACTTCTATAAGTTTTCCTATTACTCCTACTACTGCTACTACCACTAGTACTGCTACAACTACTACAACTGACACTACTTCTACTACTGAAAATGCTACTACAACTAAAACTACTACCACAATACTACTATTACTAATACTACTACTACTAATACTAATAGAATTACTACTATGACTACTAGTACTTCTGGTACTACTCGTGCTACTACTGCTACAACTGCTACAACTTCTACAACAACTACTACCGTTACTGCTACTACTACTGTTACAACTAACGGTACTATTACTAGTAGTTTTATTACTGCTACTTTTACTATCATGAGGACTACCGCAACTACTACTACTACTACCAGTACTATTACTAGTAGTTTCACTAATGCTACTATTACTGCTATGAGGACTACTGCAACTGCTAGTACTACTGCTACTACTACTACTACTGTTGTCACTACCACTACTATTGCCACAACAATTGTTGCAACTACTGCTGCTATTACTACCAGTACAACTACTGCTCCTTCTCTAGCACCTATTCCTACTACTACTCTGACTCCTACTATTACTACTTCTACTACTACTACTACTACTACTACTACTACTACTACTACTATGGCAACTACTTTTGCTGTTATTACTACTACTTCTCCTTCTGCTACTACTACTCCTATTACCACTAATACTGCTACTACAACAACTATTACTACAACAACAACTACTACTACTACTACTATCACAATTACTATTATTATTACTCTACTACCACTACTACTAGTACTACTACTACTACCACTGGAATTGCTACTACTAAAACAACTGCAACTTCAACTACTGCTACTGCTACGACTACTGCTGCTGCTACTGCTACTTCTACTCCTATTTCTACTACTAATATTGCTACTACTGCTACCAGGACTACTAATGCTACTTTGACTACTACAACTTCTACTTCTACTACTACTACTGCGGCTACTACTACTACTACTATAACTGCTAGTGCTACTACTTCTACTCCAACAACTATAACCACCGCTGCTACTAGTGCTAATACTACTACTACAATTGCTACTATTACTGCTACTAATACTACTACGACTACTAATATTACTACTACTCTTGTTGCTGCTGCTACTAATACGACTATTCCTACACTACTACTATTACTGCTAGTACTACAACTGAGACTGCTACAACTACGACAGCTACTATTGCAATTGCTGCTACTACTACTAATACCACTACTACTACTACTGCAACTACTACTACTACTGCAACTACTACTACTGCTACTACTACGACTACTACTACTGCTGCTGCTATTGCTACTACTATTGCTGCTCCTACTACTACTACTATTTTTGCTGCTGCTACTACTATTATTGCTATTATTGCCACTACTACTACTACAACAACAACTACTACTGCTACTACTGCTGCTGCTGCTGTTGCTACTGCTGCTATGACTACTACTGCTACTATTGCTACTATTACTACTACTACTACTACTCTACTACTTCTATTATTACTACTACTGCTGCTGCTGCTACTACTACTACTCTTGCTATTACTACAACTACTACTATTTCAACTGCTGCTACCACTACTCCTCCTTCTACTATATCAACTGCTCGTACTACTATAGCTACTACAACTGCTACAGCCAGAACAAGCACTATTGCTACTGCTGTTGCTATTACTACTGCTACTGCTATTGTTACTACTGTACTACTAGTACTACTACTCCTACTGCTAATACTATTACTACTACTCCTAGTAATACTACTATAGCTGCTATTCCTGCTGCTGCTACTACTACTGTTGTTGTTGTTGTTGTTGCTACCACTACTACTAGTACTACGACTCCTCCTATTGCTACTATTGCTACTGCTTCCACTTTTGCTACACTGCTACTGTTTCTACTAGTACTGCTGCTACTACAACTACGCCTACTAGTACTACTACTGCTACTATTACTTCTACTTCTACTACTACGACAACAATTACTACTATTGCTACTACTATGACTACTACTACTAGTACTGCTATTACTAGTACTATACAACTACTAGAAGTACTACTAGCAGAATTACTACCACCTCGACAACAACTACTATTACCACTACTAATACTACTACTACTACTACTACCACTACCACTGCTCCTACTGCAACTACTACTACTCCAACTACTACTTTTACTACTGCCGATACTACTACTCCTATGACTACCACCACTACTCCTATTGCAACTACTACTATGACTATTACTACTACTACTACCATTACTACAAATTTCCCTATTATAACTACTAATATTGCTACTACTACTACTCCTACAACTATCTACCACTTCTACTACTGCTACTACAAATACTTCTGTGACTACTAATACTACTACTTATACTACAACTACTAGTACTACTACTGCAACTACTACTACAACTACGACTACTACTACAACTCTTACAACTACTACTGCTGCTGCTGCTACTAATAATACTACTACTGCTGCTGCTGCTTCTACTCCTACTGCCACTGTTGCTGCTACTACTACTACTACTACTACTATTGCTACTTTTGCTCCTTCAACAGCTACTACTGCTACTAGGGCTATGACAACTACTACCACTTATACTACTGCCACTACGGTACCTACTAGTACTACTATTGCAACTACTACTGCTACTTCTTCTTCTACGACTCCTACTACTTCTGCTACTACTATGATTCCTAGTACTTCTGATATCAATACTACCACTACTGCCAAAACTATGGGTACAACAACAACTACTGCGGCTACTACTACTACTAGAAGTAGTACTATTGCTGCTGCTGCTTCTACTACTACTACTCCTACTCCTGATCCTACTACTACCAATACTGATACTATTACTACTTCTATTACTACTGCTGCTACTTCTACGACTAATACTATTTCTACTGCTACAACTACTCCTGCTGCTACTGCTACTACTAACACAGCTACAGCTGCTGCTGCTACTACTACTACTACTACTATAACAACTTATACTTCTGCTACTACTACTGCTATTACATTGTTACCGCTACTCCGACTACAACAACAACAACTACTACTACTACTACTACTACTGTTGTGGCCACCACCACCACCATGACTACTACTAGTAGTAGTAGTTTTACTGCTGTTGCTGCTGCTGCTATGACCACTATTATTACTTCTAATACTACTTCTGCTGCTGCTTCTACTACCACTAATGTTGTTGCTTCTACAACTAGTACTGCTACTACTGCTGCTGCTGCTACTCCTTCTGTTAATTTTGCTATTGCTAGTACTAGAACAACAACTACTACCATAGCTACTGCTACTACTGCTACTATTTCAACAAATACTACTGCTACTACTGCCGCTGCTATTGTTGCTGCTACTACTACATCTACTACTACTGCTACAACAACTACTACAGCTATGCCAACTACTACTACTACTACTACTACTACTATGGCTACTTTTATTACTACTACTGCTGCAACTGCTACTACTATTACTATAACTACCACAGCCACTACAACTGCTATGGCTTCTACTACTGTACTACTACTACTACTACTACTACTATTACTACTTCTATTGTTACTACTTGTACTACTGCTACTGTCAACACTACAACTACTCTTATTGCTACTACAAGTACTACTGCTACTACTACTAGTACTCTTGCTACTACTACTGCTACTACTACTACTACTTCTACAATAACAACTACTACTACTATGACTACTACTACTGTTACAGCTGCTACTACTACAACTACTACTACGACAACAACAACAACAACTACTACTACTACTACTATGACTACTATTACTGATGCTGCTGCTACTACTACAACTACTACTATGACAACAACAACAACTACTACTACTTCTAGTACTCCTACTCCTACTACTATAACAACTATTCCCACTACAACTTCAGCTAATACTACTACTTCATTGGCACTGCAATTACTTCAACTAGTACTATTACTATTACTGCTACTATTGCTATTATTACTACTGCTGCTCTTCTGCTGCTGCTGCAACTACTGCAACTAGTACTACTACTATTACTGCTACTACTAATACTTAAACAACTACTACTACTACTTCTAGTACAATAACTACGACTACTACTACTATTACTATTATTTCTTCTACTTCTACTGCTACTGCTACTACTACAACTACTACTACTTCTTGAACTACTATGGCTGCTACTGCTACTACGACTACTGCTACTGCTACTACTCTACATCTCCTCCTACTACTACAACTGCTACTACAACAACTACTGCTAATTCTACGACTACTACTACTACTGTCAAAACTACTACTACTAGTACAGCTACTCAAGTTTTCCTACTACTACTACTACTTTTATTGCTATGACTACTGCTACTACTACGACTTCTACTGCTACGACGACTGCTACTACTACTACAACTAATACTACTACTATTGTTACTACTACTACTACCACCACTGCCACTACTACTACTACTACAACAACTGCTATCTCTACTACCACTACTATGCTACTACTACTGCTGTTGCTGCTGTTGCTACTATTACTACTTCTGCTACTGCTACTGCTACTACTACTACTAGTACTACTACTGCTGTGATTGCTACAACCGCTACTACCAACACAAGTAGTACAAGGATGGCTACTAATACTACTTTTGCTGCCGCCACTACAACAACAACAACTACTATTGCTATAACCCCTGCTACTACAGCTACTACTTCAACTATTGCTTCTACTGCTTCTGCAACTTCTACTCCTACAACTACTGCTACTTCAACTATTGCTACTACTATTGCTACAACTACTACAATTACTACTAATACTATAACCACTACAACCACTACTACTACAACTACAACAACTACAACGTCTACTACTTCTACTGCTATAAGAACAATAACAACAACTACCACTGCTACTACTACTATTACTACTACTACTCCTAGTACTACTACTGCTATTGTTACAACTTCTACTACTTCTACTACAACTACTACTACTGTGACTACCACTACCACTACTGCTGCTCTACTGCCCCTAGTACTACTTCTACTACTACTGCAACTATTGTTGCTTCTACTGCTCCTCAACTGCTACCGGTATTACTGCTTCCACTACTACTACTACTACTACTACAACAACCACTACTACTACGGCTACTACAACTATTAATGTAGCTACTACTGCCACTCCTACTACTACAACTGCTGCTGTTGCTACTTCTATACTTACTACTATTGCTACTACTACTACTGCTGTGGCTATTGCGGCTACTGTTGCACCTACTATAGCTCCTACTACTACTACTAGTACTAGTACTACTACTACTACTACAACAGCTACTGCTACGGCTATCATCGCAACTACTATTACGGCTACGACTGTTACTATGGGCACTGCTATAACTGTTACTGCCACTACTGGTACAACTACTACTGCTACTAATATTACAACTGGTACTATTGCTCCTACTCCTACTTCTCCAACTACTAATTCTCATACTACTATGACTTCTGCTACTACAAATATTGCTTCTGCTACTACTACTACTCTTACTACTACTAGTACTACTACTACACCTATTGCTACTTCTACTACTACTACAATAGCTACTACTGCGACCACTACTTTGACTACAGCTACTATTACAAAGCATACTACTATTACAACAACAACAACAACTAGTACTACTACTACTACTATTGCTGCTACAATAGCTACAACAGCTACTAATTACTACTACTACAACTACTACTACTCCTATTGCTACGGCTACTTTTGCTACAATAGCTACTACTGCTACAACTACTACAACTGCTACATATGATAATAATATTACAACAACAACAATTACTACTGCTGCTGCTGCTGCTGCTGTTACTACTGCTACTGCTACTACAACAACAACTACTACCATAACTACTACTATTGCTACTACTACTGCTACTACTGCTACTACTACAACTACATCTACTACTACTACTACTACTACTACTACTACTACTACTCCACCTACTACTCCTACTGCTTCTACTACTATGACTACTACTACTACTACTACCACTGCTACTATCGCTAACACTACTACTACTGCGACTACTGCGACTACTGCCACTACTACTGCTAGTACTATTGCTGCTGTTGCTGCTACATCTACTACTACAGCTGCTGCTGCTACAACTTCTACTATAGTTGCTATTTCTACTATTACCACGACTGTTGCGACTACTACTGCTGCTACAACCAACACAACTAGCACAACAATGACTACTACTACTGCTAAAACTGCTACTACAACTGCGACTACTGCTACTACTATTGCTGCTATTATTATTACTACTACTATAACTACTAGTACTACTATTACAACTATTGTGGCTATAGCTACTACTACTACTACTACTACTATTGCTACCACAGTAGCTACAAGAATAGCTTGTCCTATTGCTACTACTATGACTATTGCTACTACTACTGCTACTGCCAGTACATCTACAACTACTACTGCTACTACTAATGCTGCTACTACTAAAACTAATGTTGTTACTACTACTACTACTGCTGCTGCTACTGCTGCTAGTAATGCAACTATTGCTTTTACGACTAACAATACTAGTATAACTACTACTACAACTGCTACTACAGATGCTACAACTACTAATACTACTACTTGTACTAATAGCACTAATACTAATTCTACTACTTGTACAACTACCGCTACTGCTACGACTATTACTACTTCTACCACTACTACTACTACTACTGGTACTGCTACTCCTACTACTACTACTGTTGCTGTTGCTGCTACTACTATTACTACTACCACTGCAACTTCCGTACTACTATTGTTGCGACTGCTGCAACTATACTGCAGCTACTGCTACTACTACTTCTACTACTACTACTACTACTATTGCAACTACTACTATTACTATTAATACTACTTCTACTATCGTTGCTACTGTTGCTACTATTGCTACTACTTCTACTAATCCTACTCCTACTCCTACAACTAATACAACTATTATTACTACTACTTCTACTCCTATTCCAACTCCAACTACTGCTACTACTACTACTCTTTATGCTATTGCTTCTACTACTGCTACAACTGCTATTGCTACTACTACTGCTACTAGTACTGCGCAAACTACTACAACTACCACTACTGCTGCTGCTACTACTTCAACTACCACTACTACTACTTCTTCTTCTATTGCTGCTACTACTGCATCTGCTGCAACTCCTACAGCTAATACTACTACTGCTGCTGCTGCTACTTCTACTACTACTGCTACTACTACCACTCCACCTACTACAACCAAAACTAATTCTGCTACGACTAGTACTACTACTGCCACTATTACTGCTGTTGTTGCTACGATTACTTTTCTTCCAATGACTACCACTTCCGTTATTACTGCAAATACTATTCCTAGCACGACTACTACTACTACTAATGCTACACTACTACAACTACTCCCAGTGCAGCTACTACTACCACTACCATAAATTTCAATTGCCACTCCTAGTGCTACTACTATTGCTACTACTACTACTGCTAGTACTGCTGCGAATAATAATATTGCTACTATGCTACTACCACTTTTTCTACTACAACGACTTCTCCTGCTACCATTACTACTGCTACTCCTACAAATGCAACTGTTGATGCTACTGCCACTTTTACTCCTATTATCACTACTACTACTGCTGCTGTTGTTGTTGCTGTTGTTGCTACTATTGCTACCACTATTGCTACTACTACTGTTGCTACTGGTACTACTATAATTACTACCACTACTACCATTGCTACTACTATTGCTACTGCTACTACTATTACTACTACTACTACTACTACTACTACTACTACTTCTACAACAACAACAACAACAACAACAACAACAACAACAACAAAAACAACTACTACTACTACTGCTGCTGCTACAACAACAACAACAACAACTACTACTACTACTACTACTACTACTACTACAACAACAACAAAAACAACAACTACTACTACTGCTGCTACAACAACAACAACAACAACAACTACTACTACTACTACTACTACAACAACAACAACAACAACTACTACTACTACTATTGCTGCTACTACTACTACAACTGCTGATGCTGTTGTTATTACTGCTACTGCTACTACTACTACTACTGGAACAACTACTCCACTACTACTACTACAACTATTACTACGACTACTACTGCTACTATTAATATGACTACTACTACCACTACTACTACTACAACTAATACTCTTCCTACTACTGCTACTACTACTACTACTGCGATTACTAGTACTAAAATTTCTTCTGCTACAGCTAGTACAACTACAACTGCTACTACTGCTGCTGCTGCTACTACTACTAATAATATTATTACTACTGCTACAACTACTTCTCCTACTACTGCTGCTTTTCCTACTTCTTTTCCTACCACTACTATTTTTGCTACTACTACTATTGATGCAACTACTAATGCAACTGTTGATGCTACTACGAGTTCTACTCCTATTAGTACTAGTACAACTACAACTACTATGACCGCTACTACCACTTCTACAACTCTCACGACTACTACTACTTCTACTACTATTGCAACAATTGCTATGATCGCCACTGCTGCGACTGCAGCTACTATGGCTAGTACGTCTACTACTACTACTACTTCTTCTTCTCATACTACGACTACTACTACTACAGCTACTACTGTTGCTGCTGTTACTCCCACTGCTAGTGCTGTTACTGATACCAATACTACTACCAGTAGTAGTGGTACTACTACTACTACTCTACTACTACTTCTACTAATACTCCTCCTACTACTATTACTACAACTATTACTGCTACTATACTATTAATAATACTACAACAATAACTAGTACTATTACAATTGCTACTACTTCTATTGCTACTCATACTAAACTGCTACTATAACCACTACTATTACTACTACTTATACTACTACCAGTACTACTACTGCTACTAATACTACTACTTGTCCGACTACAAGTACCACTACTACTACTGCTGCTACTATGACTACTACTACTACTACTACTGCCACTATTACTACGATTACAACTGTTACTACTACTAGTGCTGCAACTGCTGCTACTGCTACCACTACTGCTAATATTACTACTACGACTAGTGCTGCAACTGCGACTACTACGGTGACTACTACTTCTCCTACTACTACAACTACCACTACCGCTGCAACTACTACTATTGCTACTGCAACTACAACAACTACTACTGCTGCTGCTGCAGCTATTGCTGCTACTACTACTACTATGGCCATTACAGCTACTATTGTTGTTGTTGCTGCTACGACTACTACTACTACTACTACTACTACTGCTACTATTACTACTACTTGTACTGCAACAACTACTACTTCCAGCACTACAAATACTACTACACTACTTCTGCTACTGCTGCTGCAGCTACTGCTACTACTGCGGCTGCTACTACTACTGCTACTATTATTACTATTGTTCTTGGTGCTGCTCCAACTACAACTAATACTCCTACTACTTGTCCAACAGCTAGTATTGCTACTTCTACTCCAAACACTACTATTGCTACAACAACTAATACTCCTACTACAACTATTATTATTCCTACCTCTGCTACTACTACTACTACTACCACCACCACTTCGGCTTCTGCTACAGCTACAAGTACTACTGTTCCCCCAATTACAACTATGACTATTGCTGCTGCTACTACTACAACAACAACTACTACTGTTGCTACAACTTCTACTACTACCACTTCTTCTACTCCTACAACAACTACCAATCGTGCTACTACTACTACTCCTACTGCAACTACCTCAACTACGACTACTACTATTGGAACAACAACCACGCATCTGCTACAACAACTATTACTACTACAACTACTACTATACCTACTCCTATTACCACCACCACTACTACTACTACTACTATTTCTACTAGAACTACTACTGCTGCTGCTACTACTACTACTAATACTCCTCTACTACTACAACTTCTACTACTGCTACTACTACAACTTCTGCTACAACAACTACTCTGCTCCTACTTCTACTACTACGACTACTATGTCTACTCCTACTCCTAAAACAACTCCCATAATTACTTCGGCTACTAGTATTACTACTATAACTACTACTCAAATTACTCGTATTGTTACTACTACAACTACTACTACTACTTCTGCTACTACTACAACAACTACTACTACTACTATTACTACTACTGTTACTACTTTTGCTACTGGTACAACTACTACTCCAGTTAGTACAACTGCTACTACAAAGACTACTACTACTCCAGCAAATACTACCACGACTACTACTGCTGCTGCTGCTACTGCTACTACGTCTACTACTACTAATACAGCTACTACTACTACTACAAGCACTGCTGCTACAACTACATCTACTAATATCACTCCAACTACCACTACTACTGCTACCAGTACTCCCACTTCTACTGTTACTACTACAAATACTACTCCTGCTCCTACTACTTCTACTATTCCAACCACTAGTATTGCAGCTCCTTCTACTGCATCTACGACTACAACCTCTCCAACTACTACTAGTACCGCTCTTGTTATTCCTACTACTACTACTACTGCTCCTGCTATTACTACTACTGCTACTTATACTGCTACTGCTCCAACTCCTACTATTTCTACTACTACTACTTCTACTACTACTAACGCTGTTGTTACTCCTACTACGACTACTGCTGCTCCTATAATTACTACTACTATTGCTACTATGACTTTTGCAGCAACTATTGATGCTATTACTACTACTAGTAGTACTAATTCTACTACTATGACTTTCGCTACTACTTCTACTACTATTGCTGCTACTATTGGGACTACTACAACTACTACAACTTCTGCAACTACTGCTTCCTCTACTATAATGACAACGACAACTACTTCTACTTCAACTTACTGCTACTGCTTCAACTACTACTGCAGCCACGGCTACTATTACTTCAACTTTTGCTACTAGTTCTACTTCAACTACTATAACTATTACTATTACGAGTACTACAGCTATTACTATTACTACTGCTGCTGCTTCTACTACTACTAATACTACTACAACTTCTCGAACTCCTAATTACAATTGCTACTGCTACTACTGCTACTACTACAACTACAGCAACAACTAATAATACTACTACCACAACTACTACAACTACTGTTACTTCTACTATGCCTACAACTATAGCTACTTCTTCTACTACTACCACTACATCTGCTACTACTACTTCAGCTACCATTGCTACTACTACTATTACTTCTACCACCACCACTTTTACTCCTGCTACAAGAACTACTACAACTACAGCTACTACATCTCATACTACTACTACTACCGCTACAACTACCGGTATAACAACTGCTGCTACTACAACTACTAAGACTACTTTTACAACTACAACTGCTGCTACTACTACTTCTACTGCTACAGCTACTACTGCTGCTACTGCTTCTTCTACTACTACTACTACCACTACTACTACTTTTACTACTACTATTACCACCACCACTACTACTACAGCTGCTGCTGCAACTGCTACTACTGCAATTATTGCTGCTACTACTACTGATGCTACCCTTACTACTACTACTAATGCTGCTACAACTACTACTAATGCTTCAACTACTACTACTACTATTATTACTACTACTGATACTACAACAACTACTGGTGCTGCTGCTACTACCACTACAACTCCTACTAATACAACTGCTGCCATTACTACGACTGCTACAACTAGTATTACTGCAACTATTGCTGCTGTTGCTACTTCTACTTCTAGTACTATTATCTCTACTACAACTACTACAACTACGATGGCTAAAGCTAGGACTAGTAATTCTACTGATACTATTACTACTACTACAACTACTACTGCTGCTACTACTACAAGTGCTATAACTACTACAATAACAACAGCTACTAATACTACTACTACTGTACTACTACTAATACTACTCTTACAAGTACTACTACCACTAAAACTTCTACGATTGCTTAAAATACTATGACTACGACTACTACTATAACAATACTGCTAGGACGACTACAACTTAATAACGACTACTATAAGGAACTACTACTAGAGTGACTACTATTAATAACGCGACTACTACTACGACAACAACGATAGGGCTGCTACTGAGACTAATGCCACGCAGGCGCTCTACTACAACTCTGCCCCTTATGTTTTTGTTTTGTCGACGATTACTAATAATACTAACTATTACTACCACTACGACGACTTCTCCTACGACAACAACTACTACTACACTTCTACTACTTCTACTACACGACTACTATTACTACCACTACTATGAACTTCTCCCTACTCAACACTACTACTACTACTACACTTCTCCTCCTCTTCGTACTACTATTGCTACTACTACTACTACTACTACTACTACTACTACTACTACTACTACTACTACTACTACTACTACTCTTGCTATTACTATTACTAGTACTACTAGTACTACTACATCTCCTACTACTACTGCCACGACTACTACTACTGCTATTTTGACTCCTACTACTATTGCTGCTGCTGCTACCACAACACGTAATACCCCTTCTACTTCTCCTATTTTGGCAACTTCTCCTGCTACTACTTCTACTACTTCTACTACTACTTCTGCTACTACTACTATGAGTGCTGCTACTAGTAGTATGGCTCCTCCTCCTTTTCCTCCTCCTGGTATTACTACTACTAGTACTATCAGTACTACTAGATCTACTGCTATTACTACTATGACTACTACTACCACTACTTTTACTGTTGCCACTACTACTACTACTACTACCACGACATGTACTGCCCCTTCTACTTCTACTGTCTCTGCAACTACTCTAGTACTACTACAACCACTACTACTACTATTACTTCTACTGCAACTACTGCAACTACAACAACAACTACTACTACTATGATTACGACTGCTACTACTTCTACTTCTACTACAGCAACTGCTACCACTGCTACTACTGCTATTGCAACAACCTCTACTACCACTACTTTTGCTACTACTACTACACAACAACTACACTACTACTACAACAACTACTATTGCTACTACTACTACACCTACTACTACTACTATTGCTATTACTACTACAACTACTAATACTACAACAACAACAATAACAACTACTACTACCACTCCTACTTCAACACTGCTACTACTATTGCTACTACTACTACTTCTATTTCTACTAATACTACTACTAATTCAATTGCTACTATGACTATTCCTACTACTATAACTACTACTACTACTGCAACTACTACAACTTATACTAATACTACTACTACTACTATTTCTACTACTACTACTATTACTACTACTGCTGCTACTCTTAGTATTACTGGCACTACTACTCCTACTACTTCTGCTACTGCTACTATTAGTACTACTATGACTACTGCTCCTACTATTAATACTATTACTACTACTAGGGCTAGTACTATCACTTCTACTACTACGGTTGCTACTACTACTGCTACTACAGCTGCTATTACCACTACTACTGCTGCTACTACTGCTACACCACTACTACAACCACTGCTACTACAACTACAACAACTACTACTACTACAACTATGGCTATGACTACTATTACTACTGCTTCTACTATTACTACTACTATTGTTGCTACGACTACTACTACTACTACTACTACTACCTCTACAACTACTGCTACTGCTACTACTACTATACTACCACCACACTGCTACTATAACTACTAATATTGCTGCTACTACTACTACTCTTATTATTGCTACTACTGCTACTATTGCTACTACTAATACTGCTTTCATTATAACATTTGCATTACTACTACCTCTACTACAGCGACTGCTACTACTACTACTTCTTCTACTACTACAACTGCTACTACTACTATGATTACTATAGCTACTACTACTCCAGCTACTACTACTACTATGATTACTACTACTACTACTTTTGCTGCTCCTACTATAACAACAACAACAATAACTACTACTACTGCTAATAACTCTACAACAGCTACTCTACCGCTATGACCAACAATACTACAACTATTACTCCAATTACTACTACTGCTACTCCTACGAGTATTACTAGTGCCACTGCTACTATTACTACTATTATTACTGCTACTTCTGCTTCTGCTACTAGTATAGCTATGACTCCCACTACTCCCACTTCTATTACTGCAACTTCTGCTATGACTACTAATACTAATATTGCTACTGCAATAGCTACTACTACTACTACTACTGGTACTACTACTTATACAACAACAAATAAAACCACTGCGGCTGATATAGCTAATACAACTGCTACTACTACTATTATAGGTACTATAATTTCTACTATTACTGCTCTAACCACTACTATTACTAATAATGATCCTACTACTGCTACTCTGGCTCTTGCTGTTGTCCCTACTAAAACAACTACTACTACTACTTCTAAGACACCTACTATTACTACTACAACTACGGCAGCTACTACTACTACTATTCAGATTGCTACTACAACTACAACTACTACGACTACTACTGCTACTGCTACTACTTCTGTTACAACTTCTGCTACTGCTGCTGCTGCTGCTACTACTACTACTACTACTACCGCTACTGCTACTCCGATTATTGATACTACTATTGCTACTAATACTGAAACTACTACTACTACTATTACAAATGCATCTATTACTACTACTTCTACTCCCTTGACTACTATAATTGATATTACTACTACTTTTACTACTTCTGCTACTACTACTGCTGCTGCTGCTACTACTACTACTAGTACAACTCCTCCACCTACTACTAATACTACTACATCTATTGCTACTACTACTACGACTACTACTTCTACTACTTCTACTCCCGCTACTATTACCATTACTTCTACTCAACATGCACTACTACTTCTATTTCGCTTGTTACTACTACTGCTTCTGTTACTACTACAACTACTACTTCCACTACTACTACTACTACTATTAATATTACTGTTATTACTACTATTGCAACAACTATGACTACAACAATAATAACTACTACTACTACTCTTGCTACTACTACTTCTATAATTATGACTACTACTAGTTCTGCTCCTACTACTACAACTACTACCACTGCTACTACTACTGCTGCTATAACCTCTATTACTCCTACTTCTGCTACTACTACCAAAGTACTACTAGACTACTACTACAACTGCAACTATTGCTACTACCACTACTCCTATTACAACTACTATTGCTACTACTACTACTACTACTACAACTACTACTACTACAAACAACAACAATAACTACTACTACTACTACTACAACTACTACTACTACTCCTCTACTACTACTACACTACTACTATTGCTGTTGCTACTAATTTTACTTCTACTTGTACTACAACTACTGCTGCTACTTCTACTACAACAACTATAGCTACTATTCCTACTACTAATACTACTGCTACTACCACTACTACTACTACTACTACAACAACTACTGCTCCTACTACTAATACTACTATGAATACTCGTATGACCTCTACGGCTACAACTCTAACTACTACTACAACCACTACGCTCCTCCTCCTCCTCCTCCTATTGCTACAGCTAGTAATACTACTACTACTACTACTATAACAACTACTACCACCACTACTACTACTGCTACTACTATTATTACGACTACTGCAACAGCTACTACTGCTCCAACTGCAATTACTACTACTACTATAAGTCATACTAATACTACTACTCCAAACACTCCTATACTACTACTACTGCAACAACTGCTACTCCACAAACTACTACTACCAGTACTGCTACTAGTACTACTACTACTACTACTATAACAACAACAACTACTACTACTACTACTACAACTACAGCAGCTGCTGCTGCTATTAATACTACGATAACAATAATAACAATTACTACTACTACTACTACTAATACGACAACAACAACAACTACTACTACTATCACTACTACTACTACTACTACTACTAATCATCCAACTACTACAACTTCCACCATTACTACTACTACAACTACAACAACAACACCTAGTGCTACTAATACTACTACTACTACTACCATTACTAATAATACTATAAGTACAATAATAACTACTACTACTATTATTATTACTTCTACTACTAGTACTAGTACTATTACTACTGCTATAATTATTGCTATTCCTACCCCTACTCCAACTACTGCTTCCACTATGACTACTACTACTACTACAACAACAACTACTACTATTCCTACTCCTACTCCTACTATTACTCCTACTATTACAACTACTAATACTACCACTACAATAACTATTACTGCTACTACTACTATTGTTAATTTTGTTGCTGCTGCTACAACCATAATTGCTACTACTACTACTACCACCACCACCACTACTACAACAAGATCAACTACTACTAGTATAATGACTACTAGCACTCCTACTCCTACTCCTACTCCCACGACTGCAACTACTACTACTCCTACATCAACTCTTACAACAACAACAACAACTTTCGCTACAACTGCTACTACTACTATACTACTAATACTACTGCTATTTCAACTACTAATACTATAGCTTCTACTACTACTTCTGCTACTACAACCACAACCACTACTTTGCTACTACTACTACTATTTTTGTTGCGATTGTTACTACTACTACTACTACTACTACTATAACTACTACTATAACTACTACTTCTACTGGTACTGTTACAACAACTACTACAATTGCTATTGCTACTAATAGTAGTACTGCTGCAACTACTGCTACTACTACTACCAATAATGCTACTACTGCAACTACAACTACTATTACTACTGCCACTATACTACTACTACTGGTACTACTGCTGCTGCTACTACTAGTACAACTACTAGTACTACTACTAGTACTACTACTACTACTACTATTACTACTACTCCTACTACTATACTACTACTACTACTACTACTACTACTACTAATACTAATACTACCACCACTACTACTACTACTATTACACCTAATACTACTCTTGCTACTACTATTATTGCTACTAATACTACTTCTACAATAATAATAACTACTACCACTACTGCTATTGCTACTATTATGAGTACTACTGCTCCCATTACTACCACTACTACTACTTCTACTACAACTATGACTAGTAGCAATAGCTATAGCAGAAGTAGTTGCTATAGTAATAGAAATAGTAGTAGCAGTAGAGGTAGTAGTAGTACTCACCATAGTAATAGTAGTAGTCGTACTAGTAGTAGTAGAAGCAAAAGAGTTATAGTAGTAGTAGTCATAGTATTCATGGTATTCATAGTAGTAGTAGTAGTAGTATTTGTAGTAGTAGTTGCAGTAGTACGAGTAGTAGTAGTCAGAGTAGTATTAGAAGAAGAAGTAGTAGTAGTACTAGTGGCTGTAATAGTAGTAGCAGCAGCAGCAGTAGTAGTAGTAGTCATAGCAGTACTAGTAGTAGTAGTCATAGTAGTAGTAGTAGTAATAGCAGTAGTACTAGTGGCAATAATAGTAGTAGTAATAGGAGAAGTACACAAGTAGTTGAAGTGGTAGTACACAGGTGGTAGTAGTATTACCCAAGTGGCAGTAGTAGTACACAAGTAGTAGTAGTCGTAGTAGTAGTAATAGTAGTCATAGTAGTAGTAGTAGTACACAAGTAGTAGTAGTAGTTCTTGTTGTTGTTGTTGTAGTAGAAGCAGTAGCTATTGTAGTAGTTGTGGAAGTAGTACTAGAAGGACTAGTAGTAGTAGTGGTAGTATTAGAAGCAGTAGCGACAGTAGTAGCTTGTAGTAGTTGTAGTAGAAGTAGCTGTAGTAGTTGTTGTAGTGGTAGTAGTAGAAGTAGTGGTAGTAGCAGTAGTAGTGGTAGTTGTTGTAGTAGTTATAGTAGCAGCAGTAGGACTAGTAGTTATAGTAGTAGGAGTACTAGCAGGAGAAGAAGTATTTGTAGTAGTAGTAGTAAGAGTTCTAGAAGTAGTAGTAGTAGCTATAGTAGTAGTTGTAATAGGTGTTGTAGGAGTAGTAGTAGAAGTTGTTGCAATAATGTTAGTTGTAGTTGTTGTAGCTGTTGTAGTAGTTATAGTAGTTGTAGTAGTACAAATAGTAGGAGTAGTAGTATTAGTCATGGTCATCATAGTAGTAGTAGTTGTTGTTGTTGTTGTTGTTATTGTTGTTGTTGTTGTAGTAGTAGTAGTAGTAGTAGGAGTAGTAGTTATTGTTGTTGTAGTAGTAGGTGTATTAGTTGTAGCTTTGGTAGTATTAGTAGTAGTAGCAGTAGTCCTAATACGTGTACTAGTAGTAGTCCTAGTAGGTGTACTAGTAGTAGTCTTAATACAGGTAGCAATAGTAATAGTAGTAGTAGTAGTCATTGTTGCTGTTGTTGTTGCTGATGTTGTGGCAGTAGAAGTAGTAATACATATATTAGTAGTAGGAGTAGTAGTAATAGTAGTAGTAGCAGAAGTTGCAAAAGTAATAGTAGTAGTAGTAGTAGTAGTAATAGTAGTAGCAGTAAGAGCAGTTGTTGTAACACTAGTGGCAAATGTAGTACTACTAGTACTAGTAGAAGTAGCAGTAATAGTAGTTGTAGTAGTAGTAGCAGTCGTAGTAGCAATAGTAGTAGTAGCAGTAGTAATAGTAATAGTAGTTGCAGTAGTAATAGTAGTAGTAATACTAGTAGTAGCAATAGCAATAGTACTAGCAAAAGTAATAGTAGTCGAAGTCGTAGTAGTAGTAGTAGTAGTAGTAGTAGTAGTAGTACAATAAGTAGTGGCAATAGTGGTAGTTGTAGGAGTAGTAGTAGTAGAAGTAGAGGTAGTAGTAGTAGTCACAGTATTAGGAGTAGTAGGAGTAATAGTAGTAGCAGTGGTAGTAATAGTAGAAATAGTTGTTGTAGTAGTAGTTGTTGTAATAGTAGTATTAGTAGTAGTTGCAGTAGAAGCAGTAGAGTAGTAGTAGGAGTAGTAGTAGTAGTATTAGTTGTTCTAGTAAGGGTAGTAGTAGTTGTAGGAGTAGTAGTTGTAGCAGTAGGAGCAGTAGTAGTAGTCGTAGGAGTAGTAGTAGTATTGGTAGTAGTACTTGTAGTTGTAGTAGTTGTTGTAGTCATAGTAGTAGTTGTAGTTGTTGAAGTGGTAGCTATATTATTCTTATTATTATTATTATTGTTAGTTGTACTTGTAGTTGTAGTAGTAGTACTAGTAGTTGGAGTAATAGTTGTGGTTGGATTAGCTATTGTAGTAGTAGTAGTAGTCATTTTTACAGTAGTAGTAGTAGTTGTTGTTGTAGTAGTAGTAGTAGTAATGGTAGTAGTACTACTAGTAAAAGTTATAATAGTAGAAGTACTAGTTGTAGTAGTAGAAGTACTAGTAATAGTAGTAGGAGTACTAGTAGTAGCTGTAGGTGTAGTAGTAGTTGTAGTATTTGTTGTTGTTGTGGTATTAGCAGTAGAAGTAGTACTACAAGTAGTAGTTTTAGTAGTAGTGTTGTAGCAAAAGTAGTAATAATAGTAGTGGTGGTAGTAGTAGTTGTATTAGTCATTGTAGTAGCAATAGCAGTAGTTGGAGTTATAGTAGTAGTAGGAGGAGTAGTAGTCATTGTAGCAGCAGGGGAAGTAGTTGTAGTAGTCAAAGTAGTAGTAGTATTAGGAGTAGTAGTAGTAGTTGAAGTAGTAGAAGTGGTTGTAGTGGAATTAGTACTAGAAGTAGTAGTAGCAGTAGCAGTTGTAGTAGTAGAAGTAGTAGTAGTTGTATTAGTTGTAGTGGGAGTAGTAGCAGTAGCAGTTGTGGTAGTAGTAGTAGTAGCAGTAGCAGTAGCAATAGTTACAGTTGTTGTTGTTGTAGTAGTAGTAGTAGTAGCAATTGTAGTAACAATATTATTAGTAGTAGTGGTAGTAGAAGTAGTATAGTAGTAGTAGGAGTAGTAGTAGTAGTAGCAGTATTAGTAGTTGTAGTAGTAGTAGTAGTTGTAGGAGTTGTAGTTATTGCAGTAGGACTTCTTGTAGTAGCCATAGGAGTATTAGTAGTATTAGTAGCAGTAGGACTAGTTGTAGTTGCTATTGGAGTACTAGTAGTGATAGTAGTTGTAGTAGTAGTAGTAGTACTTGTTGTTATATTAGCTGTAGTAGTAGATGTAGTAGTAATAGAAGTAGTAGTAGTAGTAGTAGAAGTAGTTGCTAAATTATTCTTATTCTTATTCTTATTATTATTTTTAATAGTTGTTGTTGTAATAATAGTACTAGTAGTTTGAGTAACAGTTGTAGTTTGTTTAATAGTAGTAGTAGTAGTCTTTTTAGCAGTGGCAGTAGCAGTAGTAGTAATAGTAGTAGCAGTAGTAGCACTAGGAGCAGCAACAGTAGTAGTAGAAGTAGAACTAGTACTAGTAACTGTTATAATAGTTGAAGTACTAGTAGTAGTAGTAGGAGTAGTAGTAATAGTGATTGGAGTAGTAGTAGCAATAGTAATTGTAGTAGTAATAGTGGTAGTCGTAGTAGTTAGAGTAGTAGCAATATTAGTGGTAGTACTAGTAGTAGAGGTAGTAGTAGGAGCAGTAATAGGACTACGAGAAGTAGTAGTAATGGTAGTAGTAATAATAGTAGAAGTAATAGTATGAGTAGTAGTAGTTGGAGCAGCAGTAGTAGTAAGAGTTATAGTAGGAGCAGCAACATAAGTAGTAGTAGTGGTAGGAGAAATTTTAGTAGTATTAATAGTAGGAATAGTAGTAGTAGCAGTAGTTGTAGTTGTAGTAGTAGTAGGAGTAGTAGTAGCTGTAGGAGTAGTAGTAGTTGTAGTAGTAGTTGTTGTTGTAGTATTAGTGGTAGAAGTAGTGCTAGAAGTAGTAGTTTTAGTAGTGTTGTTGTCGTAGAAGAAGTAATTGTAATAGAGGAGGTAGTAGTAGTTGTAGTAGTCGTTGTAGTAGCAGTAGGAGTAGTAAGAGGAGGAGTAGTCATCATAGTAGCAAGAGCAGTAGTTGTAGTGGTCATAATAGTATTAGTTATAGTGGTTATAGTAGTAGTAGTAGTAGTAGAAGTCGTTCTAGCAGAATTAGTAGTAGTAGTAGTAGTAGTTGTTGTTGTTGTTGTTGTAGGAGTAGTTGTAATAGTAGAAGTAGTAGTAATTGTAGTAGTAGTACTGCTACTACTACTAGTAACACTAGTAGCAGTAGTAATATTAGTAGTAGTAGTCGTCGTCGTAGTAGTAGTAGTAGTAGTAGTAGTGGTGGTGGTGGTGGTGGTACGAGTAGTAGTAGGAGTAGTAAGAAGAGTGGGAGTAGCAGTTGTACTCGTAGTAGTGAGAGTAGTAGCAATAGTAGTAGGACTAGTAGTTGTAATAGTAGTCATCGTAGTAGTAGTAGTAAAAGTAGAAGTAGTAGTAGTACTTGTTATTGTAGTATTAGTAACTGTAGTAGTAGTAGTAGTAGTCCTAAGAGTAGCAATAGGAGTAGGAGGAGTAGTTGTTGTTGTTGTTGTAGCAGTAGTAGTCATAGAAGTAGTAGAAGTAATAGTATTAGTATAAGAAGCAGCAGTCGTTGTAGCATTATTAATGGTGGTCGTAGTAGTAGTAGAACGAAGTGTAGTAGTAGGACTAGCTGTAGAAGTAGTAGTAGCAGCAGTAATGATTGAAGTTGTAGTAGTAGTACTAGTAGCAGCTACGGTAGTAGCAGCAGTGGTAGTAATAGTTGTTACAGTTGGAGTAATAGTAGTTGTTGTAGTAGTTACAAGAGCAACGACAGTAGTAGTAGTTGTAGAAGTTGTAGTTGCAGTAGTCGCAACAACTGTTGTTGTTGTAGCACTAGTTTTAGTGGCAACAAGAACAGAAGTATTAGTGTTGTAGTAGTAGTAGAAGTAGCAGTAGAAGTAGTAGCCATAGCAGCACAAGTAGTAGAACTAGCAGTAGCAGTAGATGTAGCAATAATAGTAGGAGTAGCAGTAGCAGCAGCAGTTGTTGTATTAGTAGTAATGATTTTAGTATTAGTGGTAGCAGAAGTAGCAGTCGTAGTAGTGGTAGCAGTAGTTGTAGTCACTATAGCAGTAGCAGTAGTAGTACTAATAGTGGTAGTAGTAGTAGTAGTACAATTAGCAGAAGTTATTGCAATAGTTGTAGTTTTAGTTGTACTAGTCATTGTTAGATTAGTAGTAGTAGCAGCATTAGTAGTAATAGTTATAACACTAGTCATTGTAATAGTTGCGGGAGTAGTAGTTGTAGTAGCAGTTGTAGCAATAGTAGTAGTAGTAGCAGTATAAGTAGAAATAGTAGTAGTTGGAGTAGTAGTAGTAATAGTAGAAGCTGCAGCAACAGCAATAGTAGAAGTAGTGGTAGTAGTAGTTGAAGTGGTACTAGTAGTAGTAGTATTTATAGTAGTAGAAAAAGAAGTAGTAGTTGTAATAGCAGTTGGTGTTGTAGTAGTGGTAGTAGCTGTAATAGTAGTAGCAATAGCACTAGTGGTAGTTGTACCAGCAGCAGCAGTAGTGGTACTAGTTGCAGTAGGAAGATTAGTGGAAATAGTAGTAGTAGTAGGAGGAGTTGTAGTAGTAGTAGTAGAAGTTGTAGTAGGAGCAGCAGCAGCAGTAGTAGTAGTAGGAGTAGTAGTAGTAGTTATAGCAGTAGCAACATTAGTAGCTATAGGAGCAGCAGCAACAACAGTAGTATTGGTATTAGTAATAGTAATAGTTGTAGTAGCAGTAGTAGTAGTAGTGGTGGTGGTTACATTCGTAGTACTACTAGTTGTAGCAGTAGTAGTAGTTGTAGTAGTAGTAGTAGAAGTAGCAGCAGTAATAGTTGTAGTATTAGCTTTAGTAGTAGTAGTTGTTGTTGTTGTAGTAGTAGCAGCAGCAGCTGTGACAGTAGTACTAGTAGTTGTAGCACGAGAAGTTGTTATTATTTTCGTAGAAGTAGTAGTAGTAATACTCGTAGTAGAAGTGGTCATTGTAGTAGTGGCAGTAGCAGTAGTTGCAAGAGCAGCAGCAGCAGCAGTAGTTGTAAGAGCAGCAATAGTAGTAGCAGTAGGAGTAGCACTAGTCGCAGCAAATGTAGTTGTAGTTGTAGTAGCATTAGTAGGAACAGCAAGAACAGCAGAAGTAGTTGTATTATAGTAGTTGTAGTATTCACTATAGTGATAATAGTAGTAGTAGCAGTAATAGTAACAGTAACAATAGTTATTGTAGCTATAGTTGAAGTAGTAGTAGAAGTAGTAATTGTAGGAGGAGTTGTAGTAGTAATAGTAGTAGTTGTTGTTGTAGAAGTAATATTAGTAGTATTAGTAGTAGGAGTAGTCACTGGTTTAGTAATAGGAGTACGAGTAGCAGTAGTAATAGTAGTAGCAGCTATAGTAGTAGTAGCAGCTATAGTAGTAGTAGCAGGTGTAGTAGTAGTAGTAGTAATAGGAGTAGTAGTACGAGTAGCTGTAGAAGTAGTAGCGGTCATAGCAGTAATGGTAGTAGAAGTTGTAGTAGTTGTAGCAATAGTAGCAGAAGTTGCAGTAGTAGTAGTAGTAATAGTAGTTGTAGTAGTAGTAGTAATAGTACAAATAGCAGTAGTCCTTGTGGCAGTTGTGGTTGTAGTAGTCAAAGTAGTAGTTGTGGTAGTAACTGGAGCAGTAGCAGTAGTAGTAGCAGCAGAAGCAGTAGTAGTAGCAATAGTACTAGTAGCAGTAGTAGTAACAGTGGTTATAGTTGTAGTTGTTCTAGTACTAGAATCGATAATAGCAGCCGTAGTAGTTTACAGTAGTAGTAATAATAATAATAATAGTAGTAGCAGTAGTTGTAGTCATGGTCATAGTAGTAGTAGCAGTAGCAATAGTTGTTGTAGCAGCAGCAATAATAGTGGTAATAGTACTAGTAGTAGTTACAGTACTAGTAGCAGAAGTAGTAGTTGTAGGAAAAGCAATAGTTGCAGTAGCGATAGCATTGGTGGTGGCAGTAGTAGTAGTAGTAGTTGCAGCAGTTGCAGCAGTATCTGTAGTAATAGCAATATCAGTTGTAGCAGTAGTAGTACTTGTAGTAGTTGTAGCTATAGTAGTAGCAACAGTAGTATTAGTAGAAGTAGAACTAGTTAAAGCAATAGTAGTAGTAGTAGTAGTTGGGGTGGTAGTAGTAGTGGTAGCAGTAGCAGGAGGAGTAGTAGCAGTAGCAACAAAAGTAGTAGTTGCAGTAGTAGTAGGAGCAGCAGTAGTAGCTGCAGCCATAATAGTAGTAGCAGTAGTAGTATTAGCAGTAGTAGTAGCAGTAGTAGTTGTTGTTCGAGAAGTATTAGTAGTAGTCACAATTGTAGCAAAAGTAGCTGTAGTAGTGGTAGAATTGGTAGCAGTAGTTGCACCAGCAGCAGTAGTAGAAATAGTAGTAGCAGTAATCGTAGTAGTAGCGATAGAAGTGCTTGTAGTGGTAGATATCATAGTGAGAGTCCAAGTAGCACGAGAGGTAGTAGTACTTGTTATTATTGGAAAAGTAGTAGTTGTAGTTATTGTAGAAGCAGTAGCAGTATAGCTGCAGTAGTAGTATTAACAGTTGTTGAAGTAGTAGGAGATGTAGTAGTTGTAGTATTAGTAGCAGTAGAAGTATTAATAGTTGTTGTTGTCGTAGCTATAGTAGAATTAGTAGTAGAAGTATTACTAGTGATAGTAGTCATAGTCATAGTAGTAGTAGTAGTAGTAGAAGTAGTTGTAGTAGCAGTAGCAGTAGCAGAAGTAGTAGTAGTAGAAGTAGCAGCAGTAATAATAGTAGCAGCAGTCATAGAAGTAGTAGCATTATAATAATAGTAATTATTGTTGTAGTAGTAGTAGTAGAAGTAGAAGTAGAAGAAGTTGTAGCAGCAATAGTAATAGTAGAAGTAGCAATAGTAGTAGTTGTTGTAGTAATAGTGGTAGTAGCCGTAATTGTTGTAGTAGTAGCAGTTGTTACTGCAGCAGCACTAGTTGTAGTAGTAGTAGCAGTAGTAGCAGAAGTAGTAGAAGCAATAGTAGTAGTAGTAGTAATAGTAGTAGTAGCAGAAGTTGTAGTAGTAATACTAGTAGAAGTTGTAGTAGAAGCAGTAGTAGTGGCAATAGTTGTAGTAGTAGCAATAGCAGTAGTTGTACTAGTAGTAGTGGAGCTGTAGTAGCAGTAGCAGTAGTTGTACTAGTAGTAGTGGAAGCGGTTGCCTTAGTAGTAGTAGTAGTAGTAGTAGTAGTAGTAATAGTGGTTGTTGTTGTTGAAGTAGTAGTAGTAGTAATAGCAGCAACACCAGTATTTGAATTAGTAGTAGTAGTAATAGTTATAGCAGTATTAGTAGCTGTAGTTGTAGTAGCTGTAGGAGTAGGAGTAGTAGTAGTACTGATAGGAGTAGTGGTAGGAGCAACAATAGAAGTAATGGCAGTAGTATCAATAATAGTAGTAGTAGTAATAGTAGTAGTAGGAGTAGGTGTAGGAGTAGGAGAAGTAGTAGTAGTAGCAGTGGTAGTACTTGTAGGAGTAGTCATCTCATAGGAGTAGTAGTTGGAGTAGCAAAAGAAGTAGTAGCAGAAGTAGCTGTAACATTAGAAGAACTAGTAGTAGGATTAGTAGCAGTAGTAGCAGAAGTAGTAGTCGCTGTAGTAGAAGTCGTAGTAGTAGTAGTCATGGTAATAGTAATAAAAGGAGTTGAAGTTGTAGTAGTCGCAGTAGTAGTAGCAAAAGTTGTGGTAGTAGTAACTATAGTAGTAGTAGTAGTAGTAGTAGTAGTAGTAGTAGTAGTAGTAGTAGTAGTAGTAGTATAGTAGTAGGAGGAGGAGGAGGCGGAGGGTGGAGGAGGAGGAGGAGGAGGAGGAAGAGGAGGAGGAGGAGGAGGAGGAGGTGGAGAAGTAGTAGTAGTAGCGGTAGTAAGAGCAATAGCAGCCGCAATAGTTGTAGTAGTAATAGTAGTAGTAGTACGAATATAATTATCATCATCATCATTAGTAGTAGTAGTAGTAGAATAGTAGGATCATCATCTTCATCAATAGTAGCAGCTGTAGCATCATCATCATCAATAGTAGTAGTATTACTAGTTGTAGTAGTAGTTGTTGTTGTTGTAGTAGTAGTAGAAGTAATAGTGGTAATAATAGTCAAAGTAGTAGTAGCAACAATAATATTAGTAATAGTTATGGTAGTCGTAGTAGTACTAGCAGCAGCAGCAATATTAATAGTAGCAAAAGCCGTAATAGAGTAGTAATAGTAGTTGTAGGAGTAGAGGTAGCAGTACTAGCAAAAGTAGCAGTAGTAGAAGTCAGAGTAGTAGTAGCAGCAATTGCAGCAGTTGTTGTAGGAGCAACACTACTAGTATTAGTAGTAGTAGTAATAGCGATAGCAGTAGTTGCAGTACCCGTTATAGCCCTAGTAACAGTTGTAGAAGTAGTAGTAGTGGTAATAGCAACAGTAGTACTAGTAGCAGTAGCAGTTGTACTAATAGCAGTTGAAGTAGTAGAAGCAACAACAATCATTATCATAATAGAAGTATAAGTAGCATTAGCAGTAAGAGCAGCACTAGTTATAGCAAGAGGAGAAGTAGTAGCAGTAGTAGCGGTAGTAGCGGTAGTAGTTCTAGTAGCAGAAGTAGTAGTAGCAATAGCAATAGTTGTAGTAGGAGTGGCAGTAGGAGATATTGTAGTACTAATAGTAGTAGCACTAGTAGTAGTAAGAGAAGTAGCGGCAGAAGTTGGAGTAGTAGTAATAGTGGTTTTAGTAGGAGTAGTAGTAGTAGTAAAAGTAGTAGTAGTAGTAGTAGGAGTCATAGTACTAGTAATGGTAGCAGTAGTGGCAGCAGTAGGAGTATTCGTAGTAGTAGTAGCAATAGTAGTGGTAGTAGTAGTTGTTGTAATAGTGGTATTAGTAATAGTGATAGCTGTAGTTGCAGTAGCAGTAGTAGTTGTTGTAGTAGTTGTAGTAACAGTTGTAGTACAAGTAGTTGCAGTAGTAGAGGTAGTAGTAATCATAGCATCAGTAGTAGCAGGATTATTACTAGTAGTAGTCATAGTAGTAGTAGTAGCTATAGTCGTAGTAGTAGCAGTAGTAGTTGGCGTAGTAGCAATGGTAGCAGTAGTAATAGTGTTGGTAGCAGTTGTTGTAATAGTAGTAGTAGTTGTTTCTGTTGTTGTAGTAGTAGTAGCAACAGCAGCAGGAGGAGTAGTAGTAGTAGTAGAAGTCGCTATAGTAGAAGTTGCAGTAGTACTATTAATAGTAGTAGGAGGAGTTGTGGTAATAGTAATGGATGGAGTTGAAGTTGTAGTAGTAGCAGTCATAGCAGTAGCGGTAGCAGTAGCAAAAGTAGTTGTAGTAGTAATGTTAGTAGTAGTAGTAGTAGTAGTACTAGGAGTAGTAGTAGTGGTAGTAGTAGCTGTAATTGGAGCAGTAGCAGCAGCTATAGTACTAGTAGTAATAGTAGTAGTAGTAGCAATAGTAGTAATAGTATTGTAGCAGTTGCAGAAGTAGTAGTAGTAGCAGTAGTAGCAATGGTAGTTATAGCAGTCATAGTAGTAGAAGTAGGAGCAGCAGTAGTAGTTGTAGTAGTTGTTGTTGTGGTCATAGCAGCAACAATAGCAATAGTACTAGTAGGAGTAGTTGTAGTTGTTGTTGCTGTAGTAGTAGCAATAGTCATTGTTGAAGTAGTGCCATGAGTAGTAGTTGTATTAGTAGTAGTAGTAGTAGTTGCAGTGGTAGTAGTAATAGTAGTAGTAGTTGCAGTGGTAGTAGTAATAGTAGTAGTTATTGTTGTTGTTGTTGTTGGTATTGTTGTTATTATCATAGTAGTAGTAGTTGTAGTAGTTGTTGTAGCAGTAGCAGCAGTACTAGCTACTATAGTCTTAGTAGTAGTATCAATAATAGTACCAGTAGCAAGAGTACTTGTTGTATTAGTAGTAGTAGTTGTCGTAGTAGTATTAGTAGTAGTAGTAGTAGTAGGAGTAGCAGAACTAGTAATAATAGTCGCAGTAGTAGTAGTAGTTGTTATAGTAGTAGTACTAGTGCTAGTATTAGTGGTAGTTGTAGTATTGCTAGCAGCAGCTGTAGCAGCAGCAACAATAGTAGTTGTTGCTATTATTGTTGTTGTTGTTGTAATGGTAGTAGTACTAATAGTAGTACTAGTACTAGTACTAGTAGTAGAAGTAGTAGAAGTAGTAGTAGTAGTAGTAGAAGTACTTGTAGTAATAGCAGTAGTAATAGTAGCAGTAATAGTAGTAGTAGGAATAGTATTTGTGGTGGTAGTAGTAGTAGTAGTATTAGTATTTGTAGTAGCAGTAGTAGTAATAGAAGTATTGGTAGTAATAGTAGTACTAGTAGAAGTAATAGTTGTAGTAGTAGTCGTAGTAAGGGTAGGAGTAGTGGAAGTAGTAGCAATAGTTGTAGTAGTAGTTATAGTTGCAGCAATAGTTTTTGTAGTACTAATAATAGTAACACTAGTAGTAGTAGGAGTAAGAGTTGGAGGAGTAGTAGTAGCAGTGGTGGTGGTGATAGTGGTAGTAGAATTAACAGCAATAGCAGTAGTAGCAGTAGTAGTAGTAATAGTAGTAGCAGTTGCAATAGTCGCACAAGCAGTAGTAGTAGAAGTAGCAGTAGTAGTAGTATAAGTAGTAGTAGCAGTACAAGTAGTAGAAGTAGTAGAAGCAGTAGTAGTAGTAGTTGTTGTAGTAGTAGTAACGACAGTAGTAGCACTAGTAGTTGTTGTTGTAGTAGTAGAAGTAGTAGTAGTAGTAGTAGTTGTTGTTGTTGTTGTTGTTGTTGTTGTTTTTGTTGTTATAGTAGTAGTAGTACTTGCAACTGTAGCAGCAGTAGTAGTTATTGGAGTAGTAATGGGAGTAGGCTTAGTTGTACAAGTAGTAGTAGTTGTTGTTGTAGCTGTAGTATTACTAGTAGTCATAGTAGTACAAGTAATAGTATTAGGACTAGTTGTAGCAGTAGTAGCAGCAATAGTAATAGTAGTAATAGTAGTAGTAGGAGTTGTAGTAGTAGTAAGAGTAGTAGTTGGAGTAGCAGTAGAAGTAGTAGTAGTAGCAGTAGTAATAGAAGTAGCTGTAGTTGTTGTAGTAATAGTAGTAGTAGTAGCAGTAGAAACAGCAGCAGTAGAAGTAGAAGTAGTAAGTAGTAGCTCTAATAGTAGTAGTAGTTGCAGTAGTAGGATTTGTATTATTAGGAGGAGGAGGAGGAGTAGTAGTAGGAGTAGTAATAATAATAGTAGTATTAGTAATAATAGTAGTTGTAGTAGTAGTAATAGTAGTAGTTGTAATAGTAGTAGTAATAGTAGTAATAGTAGTGGTATTAGTAGTAGTAGTAGTGGTTGTGGTATTAGAAGTACGACGAGTAATAGTAGTAGTAGTAGTAGTATAGTAGTAGCAATTGTAGTAGTAGTAGTTGTTGTTGTAGTAGTAGTAGTAGTTTTTGTTGTTGTTGTAGTAATAGTAGTAATAGTTATTGTAGTACTAGTTGTAGTAGTAGTACTACAACTAGTAGTAGCAGTAGTAGTAGTATTAGTAGTAGTAGTAGAAGTAGGTAGTAGTAGTTGTTGTGTAGTAGTAGTTTAGGTATTGGTAGTAGTAGTTGTTGTGTATTAGTAGTAATAGTATTAGTAGTAGTTGTTATTGTGTAGTAGTAGTTTAGGTAGTAGTAGTTAAGGTAGTAGTAGTAGTGTACTAGTAGTAGCAGTAGTAGTAGTAGGAGTCAAAGTAGTCATCGTAGTAGTAGTAGTAGTAGCATTAGTAGTAGTAGTAGTAGTAGTATAGTAGTTGTAGTAGCAACTGCAGTAGTAGCAGTAGTACTGGTAGTAGCAGAAGAAGAAGTTGTTGTTGTTGTCCCAACAGTAGTAATAGTAATACATATAGTAGTAGTAGAAGTGGTTGTTGTAGTATTGCAAGTAGTAGTAGTTGCAAGAGTAGCAGCAGAAGTAGTAATTGTAAGCGGAAGAACAGTAGTAGTTGCAGTAGTAGTAGCAGCAATCGTAGCAACTGTAGTTGTATTAGCACTAGTAGTAGACTCAATAGCAGCAGAACTAGTAGTGTTGTAGTAGTAAGAGTCGTTGTAGTAGTAGTAGTACTAGGAGTAACAGTAGCAGTAGCAGTCGTTGTTGTAGCTCTAGTTTTAGTAGTAGTTGAAGTAGCAATAATAGTAGTAGTAGCCGTAGCAATCATAGTATTAGTAGCAACAACAACAACTTTAGTAGTAGCAGTAGTAGCAAGAGCAGTATTATTAGCAATAGTAGTAGTAGTAGTAGTAGCAGTTGTAGTTGTCGAAGTTATTGTTGTAGTAGGAGAATCAATTGTAGCCATTGCAGTAATAGTTGTTGTAGTAATACCAGAAGTAGCAGTAGTAGTGGATGTAGTTGTAGCAGTAGCAGTTGTAGTGGTAATTGTAGTTGTAGTAGCAAAGCAGTACGAGCAGTAGTAACAGTGGTAGAAGTAATAGTTGTAGCAGTAGCTGGAGTAGCAGTCGTATTAGTTCTAATAGTGGTAGTAGTAGAAATAGTAGCAGTAATAGCAGTCGTAGTAATAGTAGAAGTAGTGGTAGTAGTATTAGTAATAATAGTTGTAGTAGCCTCAGTAGTAGTAGTAGTTGTTGTTGTTGTAGTAGTAGTAGTAGCAGTAATAGCAGTTGTGGTTCAAGTAGTTGTCGTAGCAGTAGAAGTAGTAGTTGTAGAAGCAGCACTAGCAATAGTAGCAGTAGTAGAAGCAGTAGTAGTAGTTGCAGTTGCAGAAGTAGTAGCAGCAGTGGCAGCAGTAGAAGTAGTTGTAGTAATAGTATTAGCAATGGTTGTAGTACGAGCAGCATAGTAGCAAAAGTAGCAGTAGCTGTAGCAAAAGTAGCAATAGTAGTAATAGTCGTAGTAAAACAAGTAGTAGTAGTAGTAGTACTAGTAGCACTATCAGTAGTCGTAGCAGTAGTAGCACTAGCGGTTATTGCAGTAATCGTAGTAGTTGGAGTAGCACTAGTAGAAGTATCAGCCGATAGCTGTGGGAGCAATTGTTGCAGTGGTAGTAGTTGTAGCCGAAGTAGAAATGGTGGCGGTAGCAGAAGTAGTAGTAGTAGTTGTTGTAGGAGTAGTAGTAGAAGTAGTATTAGTAGTAGTAGTAGCAATAGAAATAGTTGTAGTAGTAGCAATTGCAGGAGTAGTCGCAGTAGTAGTAGTAGCATTTGTTATAGTAGGATTAGTAGTAGTAGCAGTACTTGGAGTAGGAATAGAGATAATAGCAGCAGTAGTAGTAATAGTATAGGTACTAGTAATAGTAGTAGTAGTAGTAGTAGGTTTAGTACTTGTAGTAGTAGAAGTAGCAATAGTAATTGTGGCACTAGTAGTAGCAGCAGCAGCAGCATTCGTAGTAGTAGTAGTACAAGTAGTAGTAGTAGTTGTTGTGGTTGTTATTGTTGCAGTAGTAGAACTAGTAGCAGTTGTTGTTGTTGTAGTAGTAGTAGTAGTAGAAGTAGTAGTAATAGTTGTAGTAGCAGTAGTAGTAGTAATAGTAGTAGTAGTAGTAGTAGTAGTTGTTGTTGTTGTTGTAGTAGCTGTAGTAGGACTACAAGTAGTAGTAATATTTGTGGTAGTAGTAGTAATAGCAGTAGCAGCAGCAGTTGTAGCAGTAGTAGTAGTAGCTGCGGCAGTAGTCCCAACAACAATAGCAGTAGTAGAAGTAGTAGTTATGGTAGTAGTAGCAGCCACAACAGTAGAAGGTGTAGGAGTAGTAGTTGTAGTAATAGGAGCAAGGAAAGTAATAGTAGTGGTAGGAGTAGTAGTAGGAGTAGGAGTAGTGGTAGAAGTAGTAGTAGTGGTTTTATTAGTCGTAGTAGTAGTTGTTGTTGTTGTTGTATTAGTATTAGTATTAGTAGTAGTAGTACTAGTAGGACTACTAGTAGTCTGAGTTGTACTTGTAGAGTAGTAGTAGTAGTTGTTGTAGTAGTAGGAGTAAGAGTAGCAATAGTTGTAGTTGGAGTTGGAGTAGGAGTACAAGTTGTAGTAGTAGTAGTAGTAGTTTTAGTAGTTTTAGCAGCAGTAGTAGTAGTAGTTGTCGCATTAGTAGTAATAGTCGTAGTTGTTGTTGTACGAGTAGAGTAGTAGTTGTAGCAGTTGTACTAGTAGAGTAGTTGTTGTTGTTGTTGTTGTAGTAGGAGTAGGAGTAGTAGTTGTTGTAGTTGGAGCAGCAGTGGCAGTAGTAGGAGTAGGAGGAGTAGTTGTTGTAGTAGAAGTCAGAGTAGGAGTAGTAGTTGTTGTAGTAGGAGCAGAAGTGGCAGTCGTAGGAGTAGGAGTAGTAGTTGTAATAGTAGAAGTAGCGGTAATAGTTGTAGTAGCAGTTGTAGTACTAGTAGTGGTTGTTGCAGTACTAGCAGTAGTATCAGTAGTTGTAGTAGTTGTAGTAGTAGTCGCAATGGTAGCAGTAGTACATGTAGTAGGACGAGGAGTAGTGGAAATAGTAGTAGTAGTAGTAGTAGTAGTAGCAGTACCAGTAGTAGCAATAGTTGCAGAATCAGTAGTAGTAGTCATACTATTGTTACTCATAGTAGTATTAGTAGGCGTTGGAGTCAGAGTAAGGGTAGAAGTAGTAGTAGTTGTAGTAGTAGCAGTAGTAGTAGTAGCAGAAGAAGGAGTAGGAGTAGTAGTAGTTGTAGCAGGAGTTGGAGTAGGTTTAGGAGTAGTAGTAGAAGTTGTAGTAGTAGTTGTCATAGCAACAGTAGCAGTATTAGTTGTAATAGTAGTAGTAGTTGGAGTACGAGTAGTAGTAGTAGTGGTACTCGTAGTAGTAGTTGGAGTAGTAATCGTATTAGTTGTTGTTGTTGTAGTAGTAGTAGTAGAAGTGCTAGCAATAATAGTGGTGGTAGTAGTAGGAGTAGTAGTAGTAGTAGTTGATGTAGTAGCAGTAGTTGTAATAGTTGTAGCAGTAGTAGTGGCAGCATCAGTGGTAGTAATACCAGTAGTGATAGTAGTAGTAGTAGTAGTAGTAGTTGTAGTAGCAGTATTAGTAGGTCTAGTAGTTGTAGTAGTAGTAGTAGCAGTAGTAGTCGTAGTAGTACTACTAGTAGTAGTAATAGCAGTACTAGGAGCAGCAATAGTAGCAACAACAACAGCAGTTGTTGTAACAGGAGCAAGAGCAGTTGTAGTAGTAGTTGCACTAGAAGTAATAGTATGAGTGGTAGTAGTAATTGTAGTAGTCACAGTAGTAGTAATGGTAGTAGTAGTTGTTGTAACAGAAGTAGTAGTAATTGGAGTAGTATTAGTAGTAGTAGTACCACCAAAAGTCGTAGTAGTATTGGTGGTGGTAGCAGTAGTAGTAGTAGTAGGCGTCGGAGTAAAAGTTGTAGTAGAAGCAGTAGTAGTAGTGATTGCAGTAGTAGAATCAGTACGAGTATTAGTAGTAGTAGTCAGAGTAGGAGTAGTAGTAGTAGCAAGGGTAGTAGTAGGAGTCGGAGCAGTGGTGGAAGTAGTTGAAGTAGTAGTAGTAGCAGCAATAGCAGCTGCTGTATTAGTAGTAGTAGTAGTAGAAATAGTAGTATGACTAGTAGTTTAGTAGTAGTAGTAGTTGTTGTAGTAGTAGTAATATTAGTAGCAGTTGTAGTAGTAGTAGTAGTAGTAGTTGCAGTTGCAGTAGTAGCAGTAGTAGTAGTTGTTGTAGTAGTGGTAGAAGTAGTAGTACTAGTAGTAGTAGTAGCAGTAGTAGCAGTAGGAGTTGGAGGAGTAGTAGAAGCAGTAGTAGTGGTGGTAGGAGTAGAGGTAGTAATTGGAGTTGTAGTTCTAGTAGTAGTAGCAGCAGCAGTAGTGGTGGTAGGAGTAGAAGTAGTAATAGTATGAGTTCGGGCAGGAATAGTAGTAGTAGTAGTAGTAGTAGCATTAGTAGGAGAAGTAGTTGAAGTCATAGTAGTTGTGGTTGTAATTAGAGCAGTAGTTGTTGTAGCAGTTGCAGTAGCAGAAGGAGTTGTAGTTGTGATAACAGTAGCAGAATAGTAATAGTTTTAGTAGTAGTAGTAGTAGTAGTAGTAATAGTAGTTGTTGTTATAGTAGTAGTAGTAGTAGGGGTAATGGTTGCAGTTAAAGTAGTAGTAGTAGTAGCAGTAATAGTAGTAGTAGTTGTTGTTGTTGTTCTTGTTGTAGAAAAACAGTAGCAGCTGTAGTCGTAATTTAGTATTTGTAGTTGTAGTAGTAGTAATACAAGTTGGAGTAGTAGTAGTAGTAGTAGTAGCTGCAGCAGCAACAGCAGTAGTAGTTGTAGGAGTAGTCATAGTAACAGTTGTAGTAGGTGTAGGAGTAGTAGTAGCTGCAGCAGCAACAACAGTAGTAGTTGTAGGAGTAGTAATAGTAACAGTTGTAGTAGGTGTAGGAGTAGTAGTAGCAGCAGCAGTAGTAGTAGTAATGGTAGTAGTAGTAGTAGTAATAGTAATAGAAGTAGTAGTAGCAATAGGAGTGTTAGTAGTAGCAGTAGTCATAGAAGTAGTTGTAATTGTATTAGTGTTAGCAGCAACAGTAGTAGTAGAAGCAGTAGAGTGGTAGTAGTAGTCATAGCAGAAGTAGCAGTAGTTGTAGTACTAAGACAAGTAGTACTGAAACTAGTAGTAGTACTAGACTAGTAGTGGTAGTAGTAGTAGGAGGAGGAGGAGGAGGAGGAGGAGGAGTAGCAGTAGAAGTCACATTGAAAGCGGCAGTTATTGTAGTAGTAGAAGTGGTCGTAGCTGCTGCAACAATAGCAGGACTAGGAGTAGTTGTAGTAGGAGCAGGAGTAGTAGTAGTAATAGCAAGAGTAGGAATAGGTGTAGAGTAGTACTACTGCCGCTGCTGGTACTACTACTACTATTGCTCCTACTACTGCTGCCTCTACTACTACTATTGTTACGACTAATACTATTACTACTGTTACTATTATAACTTCTACTAGTCCTTTTACTACTACTACTGCTTCTGCTACAACTATTGTTGCTACTTCTACTACAACTATTACTAATACTGCTTCTATACTAATACAACTGCTACTACTACCACTAAAACTACTAGTACTAATACTACTATTACTACTACTATGACTACTCCTACTGGTACTACTACTACTACTGCTACAACTCCTACTACTACTCATTCTCCAAATCAAACCCCTACAACAACTCTGACGGCTATAACTACTCCTAGTGTTGTTGCTACTACTACTCCTTTTACTACCACTACTATTACTACTGTTATTACTATAACTACTACTACTTGTACTACTACAACTGCTACTGCTACTAGGTCTACTACTACTACTTCTACTTCTAGTACTACTACTACTACTGCTGCTATAACTACTACTAATAGTACTATTACTAATACTACTGCTACTCATACTACTACTGCTGCTACTACTACTACAACTACTACTACTACCACTACTACTACTGCTAATATGACTTCTACTACTGCTACTACTACTATTACTACAACTACTCCTGCTATTACTGCTACTACAACTACTCCAGCTCCTGCTACTACTACTACTACTGCTACACCACTTACTGTTACTACTACTCGTACTCCTACTACGACTACAAGTACAACAACTAATATTACTCCTACTACTACGACGACTTCTGCTTCAACTACTACAGCTGCATCTTCTACAACTGCTACTGCTACTACTACTACTACTAATATTATGAGTACTATAGTTGTGACTACTACTACTCCTCCTCCTCCTACTCCTACTCCTATTCCTGCTCCTACTTCTGCTGCTGCTACTACTACTACTACTACCTCTACTTTTACTACTACTTCTACTCCAAACCCTGCTACTACTTCTACTCCTACTACAACTACTCGTAACATAACTACTAATACTACTATTGCTACTAGTACTACTACTCCTACTACTACTACTATTACTACTGCTATTACTACTGCTGCTGCTACTACATCTATAACTGCTATAACTACTACCACTACTACTAGTACTAGTACTAATACTACTACTATTGCTTCTATTACTACTACTATAGCTACGACTACACTACTACTACAACTGCTACTGCTAGCACTACTACTACTCCTACAACTACTACTACAACTACTACAACTACTGCTGCTACTGTTGCAGCTCCTCCTCCTCCTCCTCCTACTACTTCTATTAATTCTAGTACTGTTGCTAGTACTACTGCTACAACAACAACAACAACAACAACTACTATTGGTACTACTACTATAGCTACTACTAATACTTCTGCTACTACTACTACTACTATTAGTACTACTACTCATACTACTACTACTACAACTATTACAGCTACTATTTCCACTACTACTACTACTACTGCTACTACTACTACTACTACTAGTAGTTCTACTTCTATTACTACTACTACAACAACTTTTACTATTACTAGTAGCATCCATTGTAGCAGCAGTAGTGGTTATCATACTAGTTGTGGTAGTTTTAAAAGCAGTAGTAGTAGAAGCCATAGTAGTAGCAGTAGCAGTAGTAGTTGTAGGAGCAGTAGTAGCATTTGGGGTAGTAAGAGTAGTACTAGTGGTGGTAGTAGTACTAGCCGTAGTAGTAGTAGCAACAGCAGTCGTAGTGGTAGTAGTAGTAGCGGTAATAGTAGCTAGCCGTAATAGTAGTAGTAGTAGTAGTAGTAGTGGCTAGCCGTAGTAGTAGTAGCGGTAATAGTAGTAGTAGTAGTACTAGCCGTAGTAGTGGTAGTAGTAGCGGTAATAGTAGCTGTAGCAATAGTAGCAATAGTCCTAGTGTTAGCAATAGCACTAGCAGTAGTAGTAGCAACAGCAGTCGTAGTACTATTAGTAGTATTAGTAGCAGTAGCAGCGACCATAATTGTTTTAGTAGTAGTAGTATTAACAACAATAGTAGTAGCGGAAGTAGTAGTAGTAGTAGTAGTAGTCACAGTAGTAGCAAAAGTAGTAGTAGTAGTAGTAGTAGCAACTATAGCAGTTGTAGTTGGAGTAGTGCTAGTTGCAGTAGCAGTAGGGTCAGCAGCAGTAGTAGTAGTCATAGTAAAAGTTGTAGCAGCAGCAGAAGAAGTAATAGCAGTAGTAGTAGTGGAAGTATTAGTATTAGTAAAAGTTATCACAGTAGTAACAACTCTGGCAGTCACAGTAGTGCTAGCAATAGCTCCAGTCGCAGCCATAGTAGCAGTAGTAGTAGTAGCAGCATTCATCGCTGTAGTAGATGTAGTACTAGTAGCAGGAGTAGCAGTAATATTAGAAGCAACAGTACCGGTAGTAGTAGTTGTAGTAGTCATAAAAGTAGTATTCGCAGCAGTAGTAGTCGTAGGAGACGTAGTAGTAGTGGTACCAGCAGTAGTAGTAGTATAAGAAGTAGTTGGAGTAGTAATAGCAATACCAGTAGTAGCAATAGTAGTAGCCGTGGTAGTAGTACAAGTAGCTGTAATAGCAACAGAAGTAGTAGTAGTATTAGTAATAGTAGTAGTAGTAGTTATACTAGCAGTAGTAGTAGTTATAGAAGTAGTGGTAGTAGTAGTAGTAGCAGTTATAGGAGAGGTAGCAGGAGAAGTAGTAGTTGTAGTAGTGGCAATAGTAATTGTAGTAGAAGTAGTGACAGTAGTAGTAGTAGTAGTTGAGTAGCAGTAGTGGTAGAATTAGTAGTAGCAGCCGTAGCTGCAATAGTAGTAGTAGTATTAGTTGTTGAAGCAGTAGCCATAATAGCAGTAGTAGCAATAGTCATAGTTGTTGCAATAGTAGTACTACATGTAGTAGTAGTAGTAGCAGTAGTGGCACTAGCAGTAGAAGTACTTGTTGTAGTAGTTGTAATAGCAGTAGTAGTTACAATAGTAGTAGGAGGAGGAGCAATAGTATTAACTGTAGTAGTATGAGAAATAGTTGGAGTAGCAATAGTAGTAGTAGTAGTAAGAGTTGCTGTAGTAGAGGTAGAAGTAATAGAAGTACTAGCAATAATAGTAGTTGTTGTAGTAGTAGTAGTAACTGTAGTAGTAGTAGTAGTAGTAGTAGTAGTAGTATTTCTTGTTGTTGTTGTAGTAGTAGTAGCAGTAGTAGAAGTAGAAGCAATTATAGTAGTAGTAGTATTAGTGGCAATAGTAGCAGTACTAGCAATAATAGTAGTAGTACAAGTTGTCGTAGTAGAAATAGCACTAGTAGTAGCAGTGGTAGTAGTAGTAGTAGCAATAGTAGTAGTAGTTGGCAAAGTAGTAGAACTAGTAGTAGAAGCAATAGTAGCAATAGTAGTAGTTGTGGAGGTAATTGTGGTAGTAGTAGCAGTAGTAGTAGCGGTAGTAGTAGTAGTGACAGAATAAGTAGTTGTAGTAGTAATAGTTGTAGTTGTAGTTGTAAAAGTAGTAGTAGTAGTTGTAGTTGCAGTTATAGTAGCAATAGTTGTAACCGAAGCAGTAACTATAGTAGCAGCAGTAGTAGTAATAGAAAGAGTGGTAATAGTAGTACTAGTAGTAGTTATAACATAGTAGTTGTTATTGTAGTAGTACAAGTAGTGGTTGTAGCAGCAGCAGAAGTAGTACTAGTAGCAGTGAAGCAATAGTAGTTGTGGATGTAGTTGCAGTAGGTGCAGTAGTAGTAGTAGTAGAAAATGTAGCAGTAGCAGTAGCAGTAGTTGCAGTAGTTGTAGTAGAAGTAGTAGCCGTAGCCATAGTACTATGAGTAGTTGTTGTTATTGTTGCTGCAGTAGTGGAAGTAGTTGTTCTAGATGTGGTAGTAGTAGTAGGGGTGATTGTAGTAGTAGTAGTAGTAGTAGCACTTATAGTTGTAGTAGCAGCAGCAGCTGTATCTGTAGTAGTAGTAGTAGTCATTATTGTACTTGTTGTTTTGGTAGTAGCAGTAGTAGCAATCATAGCACTAGTAGTAAAACTAGTAGTAGCAACTGTAGTAGTAGCATTAGCAGTAGTAGGAGCTGTAGTAGCAGTAGTAGTGGCTGTAATCGCAGTAGTCATAGTGGTAGTAGTAGTAGCGATAGTAGCAATTGTTGTTGTAGTAATAGTACTAGTTGCATTAATGGTAGTAGCAGTAGCTGTAATCGTAGTAGTAGAAGTAGTAGTAGTAGTATGAGAATTTGATAGTAGTAGTAGTAGTAGTAGTAGTAGTAGTAGTAGTAGGAGTAGTAGTAGTAGTAGTAGTAGTAGCTATTGTAGAAGTAGTAGTAGCCGTAATTATAGCATTATTAGTAGTAGTAGGAGAAATAAAGTAGTAGTAGTAGTATTAGTAGTAGCAGTAATAGTGGAAGCAGTAGTAATTGTAGTAGTAGTAGTAGCCATAGTAGTAATAGTATTAGTAGTAGCAGTAGTAGTAGCTGCAGTAGCAGTAAAAGCAGCAGCAACAGTAGTAGTTGGAGCTGTAGAAGCAGTAGAAGTAGTAATAGTAGTAGCAGTGACAGTACTAGCAATACTAGGAGCAGTAGTAATAGTAGGATCAGTAGTGGTGGTAGTAGTAGTAGTTATCATACTATTAGTAGTAGCAGTGGTAGTAGTAGCAACAATAGCAGTTGTAGTAGGTGTAGTAATAGCAGAAATAGTAGCAATATCAGCAATATTAGTAGTTGTAGCACTAGCAGTTGTAGTAGAAGTTGTCAGAGTAATAGTACTTGCAGTAGCAGTAGTGTTAGTAGTAACTATAGTCGTAGTAGTAATAGTAGTTGTGGCATTAGTATTAGTAGAAGTAGTAGCAGTGGTAGTAGTAGTAGTTATTGTTGTTGTTGTTGTAGGAGTAGTAGCAGTTGTGGTAGTGGAAGTGGTAGCAGTAGTAGTTGTTGTAGTACAAGTGGCAGTAGTTGTAGGAGCAGCAGCAACATAAGTAGTAGTAGGAGTAGTGCTAATAGTAGTAGTTGTAGTAGTAGCAGTAATAGTAGCACTAGTAGTACTAGCAGTTGGAGTAGTAGTAGAAATAGTAGCAGCCATAGTAGTCATTGTAACTATAGTAGTAGTCGTAGTATTAGCAATAGCACTAGCAGCAGTAGCAGCAGCAATGATAGTGGTACTAGTAGTATTAGTAGTAGCAGTAGCAGCAACCGCAATAGTTATAGTTGTAGTACTAGTATTTGTACACGTTGGAACAACAATAGTAGTAGCAGTAGCAGTAGCAGTAGTAGTAGGAGCAGCAAAAGTTGTAGCAGTAGTACCAGTTATAGTAGTAGAAGTAGGAGGAGTAGTAGTTGCAATAGTAGTAATGTCAGTAGTAACAGTAGTAGTAGTTGGAATGGTAGTAGTAGCAATAGTATTAGCGCAAGTAGTAGTAGTTGCAGTAGCAACAATAGTAGTAGTAGTTGTTGTTGTGTTACTATCAGTAGTAGTCGTAGAAGTAGCATCAGTAGTAGAAATAGTCGCTATAGTAGTAGTAGCAGCAGTAGTAGTAGCAATAGTTGTGGCAGTAGCTGTAGCCGTTATAGTCGTAGTAGTGGTAGTATTAGCAGTAGTAGCAGTCATAGCAACAGCAGTAGTGGCATTAGCAACCGTAGTGGTGGTGGTAGTAGTAGTAGTAGTAATAGTAGAAGTAGCAGCAGAACCAGCAGTAGCAGTAGAAACAGCAGTAGCAGTAGTAATAAAAGCAGTAGTAATAAAAGCAGTAGAAGTAGTATTAGCAGTAGTAGGAGAAGCCATAGGAGTAATAGCAGTAGCAGTAGTACTAAGAGAAGTAGCTTGATTAGCAGCAGAAGTAGCAGTAGTAGCAGTAGTAGTAGTAGTGGTGGTGGTAGTTGCAGTAGTAATAGTAGCAGTAGCAGTAGTAGTAGTTATAGTACTACTAGTGGTAGCAGTAGTTGTTGCAATAGTAGCAGTAGCAGTAGTTCAAGTTGTAGGAGTACTAGTAGTAGTTGTTGTTGTTGTAGTTGTAGGAGTAGTAGTAGTAGTAATAGTTGTAGCAGTAGTTGTAGTAGTTGTAGTAGTACTAGTAGTAGTACTTGTAGTGGTAGTAGTAGTGGTAGTATCAGTAGCAGTAGTAGTACAAGTAGTAGTAGTGGTAGAAGCAATAGTAGTAGTAATGGAATCAACAGCTGAAGTAGTAGTAGTAGCAGTAGTAATAAAAGTAGTAGTAGCTGTAGTAGTAGTAGGAGAGGTAGTAGTGGTAGTTGCAGTAGTAGTAGCTATAGAAGTAGTTGCAACAGTAGAAATACTTGTTGTAGTAGTAGGAATAGTTGTAGTCATAGTAGTAGACGGAGTAGTAGTAGCAGTAGAAGCAGTAATATTAGTGGTTGTTGTGGTTGTTGTGGTTGTAGCAGTAGTAGTATTAGTAGGAGCAGTTTTAGTAGTAGTTGTTGTTGTCGTAGTAGTCTTAGTAGTAGTGGTCATAACAGTAGCAGTAGTAGATATTGTGGTAGCAGCCAAAGTAGTAGTTGTGATAGAAACAATAACAGAAATAGTAGTAGTAGGTGTGTTAGGAGTAGTAGTAGTCCTTGGAATAGTAGCAGTAGTAGGTGTAGTAGTTGTAGTAATAATAGTAATAGTAGCAGTGGTAGTAAGAGTAATAGTAGTATTAGTAGTAACAATAGTAGCAGTAATAGTATTATTAGTAATAGTAGTAGTGGTGGTAAGAGTAGTAGTAGTAGAGTAGTAGTAGTAGTAGTAGTAGTAGTAGTAGCAGCAGCAGAAGTAGTAGGAGGAGGAGGAGCAAAAGTAGTAATAATAGAAGTATTAGTAGTAGGTGAAGTAGTAGTAGGGGCAGTAGCTATAAAAGTAATAGCAGAATTCGTAGTACCAGTAGTAGTAGTATCAGATGTAGTAGTAGTAGTAATGGTAGTAGCATTAGTAGGAGTAGTAGTGGTGGTTGTAGTAGTAGCAGTGGTAGTAGTTTGAATAGTAGTAATAGTAGTAGTAGTAGCAGCAGTAGTAGTAGTAGCCGTGGAAGTAATAATAGTAGGGGGAGATGGAGGAGTAATTGTTGTTGTTATTATCGGAGACGTAGTAGTAGTAGTAGTAGTATTTGTAGCAGTATCACTAGTATTAGCGATTGTAGTAATAGTAGAATTAGTAGCAGTAGCTGTATAAGCAGCAGTAGTAGTAATACTAGTAGTAGAAGTAGCAGCAGCAACAACAGTAGTAGTTGTAAAAGTAATTGTAGTGTCAATAGCAGCAGCAACAATTATTGCAGTTGTAGTAGCAGCAATAGTAGCAGTAGCCGTGGAAGTAGAAGCAATAGTAACAGTAGTAGTGGAAGTAGTACCACTAGTAGCCGTAATAGTAGCAATAGTAGTACTAGCGGAAGTAGCAACAGTAGTAGTAGCAGCAGTAATAGTAGAAGCAGTAGCAATGGTTCTAGAAGCAATAGTAGTAGCAGCAGCAGAATTACTACTACTACTCCAACTCCTACTTGTGCTACTACTACTACTAATCCTACGCCAACTACTACTACAACTTCCCCTACTCCTACTACTACTACTACGACTTCTACGGCTACTGCTACTGCTATTACTGCTTCCACTCCTATTCCTATGCATCTTACTACTACTACTCCTCCTACTCCTACCACCGGTACTCCTAATCCTACTATTGTTGCAGCTGCTATGACAACTTCAATTACTGCTACTGCTGCTGCTGCCGCTACTACTTCCACTGCTACTCCTCCTACTACTAGTAGTTTTAGTACTACTAGTCATAAAACTACTACGAGTACTACTACTACTACTATTATGACTACAACTGCTACTACTACTATGAATACTACTACTCTATTACTTCTACTACTAATACTAACACAATTACAACTACTTCTACGACTACTACTACTCCTACTCCTACTTGTGCTACTACTCCTACTCCTACTCCAACTCCTACTACCATTACTACTACTACTACTACTGCGACTACTACTCCGACTCCAACTCGTACTCCTACTACTACAACTACTAATACTAAATTACTCGTACTGCTCATATTGCTATTTCTACAACTCCTACTACTACAACTACAACTACTACTATTACTAATACTACTATTACAACAACAATAACTACTACTACAGCTACAACTATTACTCCTACTACTACTGCTACTACTACTACTACTACTACAACAACAACTACTACTACTACCACTACTACTACAATTGTTGCTGCTACTACAATAACAACAACTACTTTTACTACTACTACTGTAGCTACTACTACTACTACTTCTGTTACTACTACTGCTACTACAACTAGTACTACAATTACTACTGCAACTACTACAACTATGATTACTACAATTACAACTACTACAACTAATTTTACTACTAGTACTATTACTATTACTACTACTGCAACTTTTACCACAGCTATTACTTTACTACTACTGCTCCTGCTTGTACTGCCACTACTACTACTACACTACAGCTGCAGTTGTTGCAACTGCTGCTACTATGACTACTATTTCTACAACTACTATAATTACCACCACTATTTCCACTACTGCCAGTATTGCTTCTACTGCTACAACTACTACTACTACATCTACTACTACTACTACTACTACTACTACTACTACTAGTACTTCTTCAACTACTTCATCTACTACTCCTATGACTGCTACTAATACTACCGATACTACTACTCATGCTACAAACACCACTGCTACTACTGCAGCTACTACTACTACAACTAATACAACAACAAGTACTACTAATACTACCACTGCTTAACTACTGCTACTTCTACACATGCTATTGTTGCTACTACAACTGCTACAACAACTACTACGACTAATACTGCTGCAACTACCACTTCAGCTACTACTAAAACTGCTACAACTACTACTACTTCTATTACTACTACTACACTACTACTACTAATGCAACTACAGCTACTACGGTTACTACTAGTACTAATTCAACTACTACTAGTAGTAGTAATACTACTACCACTAATGCTGCTACGACTACTACTACTACTGATACTACTACCACTAATACTGCTACGACTTCTAGTACCAGTATTGCTACTACTACTAGTACTAGTGTTACTACTACTGCTACTGCTACAACAACTATAACAATTGCTACTACTACTGCTGCTGCTGCTGCTGATGATATTATTGATTATGCTAGTGGAAGAATTACTACTTCTTCTATTGCTGTTACCGCTACTACTACAACTAATGCTACTACTACTACTACCACTGCTTCGACTACTACTACAACCACAGCTATACCGGCTACAGGTACTGCTATTATTACTGCTACTACTACTCCTACAACAACACTACTACTATTGTTACTTTTGTCGTTACAACTAGTACTACTACGACTACTACTACTCTGACAACTATTGCTGCTGCTCTTACAACTACTACTACTGCAGTTGCTACAAGTAATGCACTACAATAACAATAACAATGACTACTGATATCGCTACTGCTGCTACAACTTCTACAGTTATTACTACTACTACTAGAGCTACTACTGCTGTGGCTATTGCCACTGCAACTGCTGCTGATAGTGCTACTACTACAACCCCTTCAACTACTACAACTACTACTCCAACTACAACACCGACTGCTACTTCTGCTACTACCACTAAAACTACTGCTTCTCCTACTACTAATACTACAACTGCTGCTGCAACTATGACTACTACTACTACAACGTCTACCGCTACTGCTACTACAACTACTACTGCTACTATTACTACTACTACTACTACTACTACCACTACTACTACTACTACTAGTAGTAGTACTACTACTACTACTTCTACTCCTACTACTATTACTACTTCTACAGCTACTACTATTACTACTGCTGCTAGTACTCCTAATACTCTGACTACAATTGTTACTATTAATACAACTACGACAACTACACCTACTACTACAACTACTACTACTACCACAACAATAATTATTACTACTAGTACTACTACTACTACTACTACTACAAATACTAATACCACTACTGCTCTTGCAGCTGCTGCTACTATTGCCACTATAAAAACTTCTACTTCTGCTACTACTACTACTATTACAACTACTGCTGCTACTTCCACCGCAACTACTGTTGTTGCTGCTACTACTACTACTACGACTACTACCACGACTACTACTACTATTACCATAACTACTACTGCGGATACCACTACTACTACTATTACAGGTATTGCTCTTACTACTACTATTACTGCTGCTGCTGCTACTGCCGCTATGATTACTATTACAACTTCGGATATAAGTACGGTTGCTAATACAACTCATACTACTACTAGTACAATAATTATTACAACTACTGGTACTACTACTGCTACTACTACTTCTATTGCTACTTCTACTACTAATACTACTACTGCTACTGCTGCCACTACTATTATAGCTACTACTATTACAACTACTATTACAACTACTACTACTACTACAACTAATAATACTATTGCAACTTCTTCTACTACAATAATTACTACTTCTACTCCTACCACTACTACTACTTCTGCTGCTGCTGCTGCTGCTAAAACTGCTTCTACTACTACTACTACTATTAATATTAGTACTATAACTTCTACTACCACAACATCAACAACAACTACAACTACTACAATAATTCCTACAACTACAACAACTACTGCTACGAAAATAACTACAACTAATACTACTACTACAACGTCTCCTGCTACAACTATTTCTACTACTACACCTACTACTACTGCTACCACCACTACTACTACTACTACTACAACCACTACAATAACTCCTATTGCTACGGCTACTACTCCTATTACTACAACAACTACTACTGCTACTGCTACTACTACTTCTACTACTACTACTACAACAACAACTACTACTACTACTTCTCCCACTACTAATCCTACTACAACTCCTACTACTCTTACTATTACTACTACTACTCAATCTGCTACTACACCAACTCCTACTACTACTTCTACAATAACTATGGCTACTGCTTCTACTACTACTACTACTACTACTACCACCACCACCACTACAACAACTACTACCACTGCTACTTCTGCCACTACAACTACAAGTACGACTACTGCAACCACCACAACTATGACTACTACTACTAATACTACACCTACTACTACTTCAGCTTCCAATACTACTGCTACTACTACTACTAAAACTACTACTATTACTACTACTACAACTTCTACTACTAATACGACTACTACCAATACAACACTTGCTACTACTATGATTACTACTACCACTACTATTGCTACTACTACAACTACTACAAGTACTAGTACTAGAACTTCAACTACTACTACTAGAACTACTACTTCTACTACTGCGGCTGGTATTACAACTATTACTATTACTAATACTATTACAACTGCTACTACTACTACTACTACCACTACCACTGCTACTACTACTCCGACTACTACTACTTCTTCTACTACTACTACTACTACTCCAACCACTACTACTACTACCACTACCACTACTTCTCCTACTACTACTAATACTACTATATCTAATGCTACTGCAACTACAACTACTACTACTATTACTACACCTACTGCTACTTCAACTACTACTTCTGTTACCACTACTTCCGCTACTATTACAACAACAATTGACACTGCTACTACTAATACAACAACTGTTGTTGTAACTACCCCTACTACTACTACAACTATTACAGCTGCTGCTGCTGCTGCTACCGCTACACCTACTACTACTACTTCTATTACTACTACTACAACTATTATTATTGCTGCAAGTGCTACTACTACTACTACAACAAATATTCCTACTACTACAACTATTACTACTACTACTACTACTACTACAACAACTCCTACCATTAATTCTACTACTACTATTACAACTACAAGAACAACAACTACTACTACTAATCCTACTACTAGTACTACTGCTACTGCTAAGGCTTCTACTATCACAACAACTACTACTACTGCAACTACAACTTCTGCAATTACGACTACTACTAGTACAACTACTTCTACTCCTACTACTATTACTATGTCTACAACAACTACTATTACTTCTACTAGTCATACTACTCCAAGTACTACTACTATTATTAGTACTACTACAACAATTATTACTACTATTTCTACTACTACTACTACTACTACTACTACTACTACTACTACTACTACTACTACTGCAGCTGCTGTTGCAGCTACTAAAACAACTACTACTATTATAGCTACTGTTCTTACCGCTACTATTATTAGTAGTAGTTGTTGTAGTACTAGTAGTAGTAGGACTATTACTACTACTACTACTATTACTATTGCAACTTCTACTACTACTACTACAATAATTATTACTGCTACTACTACTACTATTACTTCTACAATAACTACTACTATTAGTGCTACTACCACTCCTGCTACTTCTCGTATTACTACTACTACAACAACTAGTACTACTACTAGTACTACTACTATTACAACAACTACTACAACTACTACCACTCTGTCTACTGCTATTGCTACTATTCCTACAACAACTACTACTACAACTACTATAATTATTACTACCACTAGTACTCCAACTACTACTGCTACTATTGCTACTATTACTACTGTTACTACAACAACTACTACTACAATTACTATCACTACTACACTTATTACTACTACCACTATTACTACAATATCTACTGCTACAGTTGCTATTACTACTACTGCTCCTCCTCCTATTGATACTACCACTACAACCATTGTTACTACTATTACTGCTACTACTCCAACTACTTCAATTACTACTACTACTACTATTATTACTATTGCTAGTTCTGCTACTACTACTACTACTACTAAAACTACTGCTACTGCTACTACTACACCTATTACCACTACTACTAAGACTACTACTTCTTCTTCTTCTACTACTACTACTAATACTACTACTTTGACTACTACTACTACTACAACTACTACTCGAACTAATACTATTGCTAGTGCTATAGCTAGGCAACAACAATAACTACTATTACTAGTACTACCAGTACTACGACTACAACTACTACTACTACTAGTACTACTTCTACCACTAATACTATGACTACTTCTACTTCTACTACTATTACTACTACTACTACTAGTACTCCTACTACTTCAACTTCAACTACGACTACTACTACGACTGCTACCACTACTACAACTACTACAACTATGATTGCTACAACTACAACTACTATAATTATTGCTACTACTACTACTACTACTACTACTACTACTACTACCACTACTATTACTCCTACTATTACAACTATTGTTCTTATTACTGCTATTACTACTACTTTGACTACTACTACTATTGCTACTTCTGCTACTACTATTACTATTACTACTACTCCTCCTTCTACTGCCACTGCTACTCCTACTACTACTTCTTCTACTACTACTAAAACTTCTACTTCTAATACCGCTACTAACATTAGTACTATTACTTCTACTATCACAACATTAGCTACAACAGCAACAACTACTACTATGACTACTAATACAACTCCTACCACTACTACTCCTGCTATTACAGTTACTACAGCTACTACCACAACTACTACTGCTGCTACTACTTCTACTATTGAAAATACTACTACTACGATAACTACTACTGCTACTACGATGACTACTACTGTTACTTCTACAACTACTACTATTTCTACAACTATAGCTACTAAAACACCTACAACTACTACGACTATAAATACTACGAGAACTCCTATTGCTACTCCTACTACTCCTACTACTGGAAATACTACTTCTGCTGCTACGACTACTACTCCTACTACTGGAAATACTACTTCTGCTACTACGACTACTACTTCTATAACTCCTCCTCCTCCTACTACTATTTTTGCTCCTCCTACTACTACAACTACAACTACTACTCCTACTGCGACTACTACTACTGCTAATACTATTATAGAGACTCCTACTACTACTTTCGCACCTACTACTACTACAACAACAACAACTACTACTACTACCACAACAACCACCACCACTACTACTATTACCACTAGAACTACTACTATTGCTACAAATACTATAATGACTACTAGCTACTACTACCACTATTGCTTTTACTACTACTACTACTACTCTTTCTAGTACTAATTTTATTGCTACTACTACAGATACTACTTCAACAAATGCTAATACTACTACAACGGCTACTTCTACTACTACTAATACTACTAATACTAATACTACTACGATAACAACTACCACTCTTACTACAACTACTGCTATTCCTATTGCTACTGTTGCTACCACTACAACTACTACTCTTACTACTACTACTACTACTATTACTAATACTACTCCTACTACTACCACTACTGCTGCTACTACTACTACTACTATAACTACTACTACAACAACAACAACTACTACTATTTCTACCACAACAGCTAGTACAACACCAACAACTACTATGACTATAACTACTACAAGAACTCCTATTGCTATGACTACTGCTCCTACTACTAGTACTACTACTCCTCCTCCTCCTACTACTACTACTCCTCCTCCTACTACAACTACTACTACTACTACTCCTACTGCAACTCATACTACTCCTAATACTACTATAGTAACTCCTACTACTCCTCCTACTGCTACTTTCGCAACTACTACTACTACTACTACTACTACAACAACAACTACAATAACCACCACTACTACTATTATTACCACTACAACTACTACTATTGCTACAACAACTACAATTGCTATTATCTACTGCTATCGCTACTGCTTTTACTACTACTACTACTATTACTCCTTCTAGTACTACTTTTACTACTACTACTACTTATACTGCTTTTATAAATGCTACTACTTCTACTGCGACTAATACTCCTACTACTTGTATACTACTACTACTACTACTACTCCTGCTGCTTCTACAACAATAACAACAATTACCACTCCGGCTACTACTGCTACTACTACTTTGACTACAACTACTATTGACCGCACTACAACTACTGCTATTACTATTGCTACTGCTGCTACAACTACAACTACTACTCCTCCTATTACTACTACTACTATTAATATTGTTACTACTACTATGACTACAACTATAATGACTACGACTACTACTTTTACTAGTTTTACTACTACTAATATGGTGACTACTACTACTACTACAATCACTACTGCTACAACAACTACTACAACATCTCCTACGACTACTACTACTACAACAAGACTAACTACTACTACTACTACTACTAATGTTGCTACTTTGTTACTACTACTCCTACTACTGTATCTACTACTACTGCTGCTGCTACTGATGCTACTCTTATTATTACTACTACTACTATTACCACTACTACTACTACTATAACTACCACCACCACTACTACTATTACAACAACTACTTCTACTTCTACTACTACTACTAGTAATAGTGACACTTTGACAACAACTACTACTGCAACAATAATAACAGCAACTACTACTACTACTACTAGCATTAATATTGTTGCTGCAGTTGCTACTACTATTTGTAGAACTACTGGTACTATTACTGTTACTACTACTACTACTACTATTACGACAACTACTATTAAAACTACTAGTAGTGCCCCTAATACTCCTATTAAAACTACTACTATTGCTACTACTACTACTACAACTCCTACTATTGCTCCTATTACTAATACTACTTCTACTAGTACTACTACTACTGCTGCTATTGCTACTAGTAATACTACTACTACAACAACTACTATTACAATGACTACTACCCTTAAAACTACTACTATTACTATTGCTACTGTTACTACCATTACAACTACTCCTCCTAATACTACTACTACTAATACTGTTGCAACTACTACTACTACTACTACTACTACTATTAATACTACTATGACTACTACTACTAGCACTGCTGTGACTACTACTACTACTACTACTTTTGCTACTACTACTGCTACTACTTCTACTATTACTATGGTCAGTACTACTACTACTTCTATTGCTGCTACTATTTTTGTTACTACAAGTACTACTACTAAAACTACTACTACTAGTAGTAATTGTAGTAGTGGTACTAGTAGTGGTAGTGGTGGTAGTGGTAGTAGTGGTAGTAATCGGAGTAGTAGTACTCATATTTGTAGTAGCGACAACAACAGAAGTGGTAGTTGTTGTTGTGGTAGTTGTAGTAGTATTAGTTATTATTGTAGTAGTAGTAGTTATTATTCTTGTAGTCAGAGCAGCTGAAGTAGTAGTTATAATAATAATAGCAATGGCAATACAAGTAGAATTTGTAGTAGTAGTAGCAGAGTAGTGGTTGTGGTTGTAAGAATAGATGTAGTAGTAGAAGCAGTGGTAGCAAAAGCAATCGTAGTAGTTATGGTGGTAGTAGTAGTAGCAGCAGTAGTACTAGTAGTTGAAATAGTAGTTGTTGTTGTATTAATAGTAGTAACAGTAGTCATAGTAGTAGTTATTATTATTCTACGAGTTGATGTAGGATTAGTTGTAGTAGTATTACGAGTAGCAGTGGTAGGAGTAGTTGTAGAGGTAGTCATGGGATTAGGAGTAGGAGTAGGACTAGTAGTAGTCGTAGTAGTAGTTGTTGTTATTCTTGTAGTAATAGTAGTAGTAGTGGGACTACTAGTAGCAATAGTAGTAGTAATAGTAGTAGTTGTAGTAGTAGTAGAAGTAGTAGAAGTTGTGGCAGTAGCAGCAGCTGTAGTAGCAGCAATCAAAGTAGTAGCAGTAGTAGTTGTTGTAGTGGTAGTAGCAGAAGTAGTAGTAGGATTAGTAGTAGGTGTCAGAGTAGGAGTAGTAGTGGTATTGGCAGTAGCAGTAATAGTAGCAGTAGCTATAGTAGTAGTAGCAGCAATCGTAATAGAAGCAGTAGTAGGTGTAGGGGTAGGAATAGTACTAGTAGCAGTAGTTGTTGTAGTAGTTGCTATTGTTGTTATTGTTGTTGTTGTTATATTAGTGTTAATGGTAGTAGTAGTAGTAGTATTAGTAGTAGTAGTACTAATTGTTGTCCTTATAGTAGTAGTAGTAGTAGTAGTAAAGGTGGAAATAGTAGTAGCAGTTGGATTAGTAGTAGTAGTGGTATTAATAGTAGTAATAATAGTAGTAGTACTAATTGTTTTTGTAGTAGTTGTAGTAGTGGTAGTAATTATTTTTGTTCTTGTTATTGTTGTTGTTGTTATTGTAATAGGACTAGTAGTAGGAGTAGCTTTAGTATTAGTATTAGTAGCAGTACCAATCGCAGTAGCAGCAACAACAATAGCTGTAGTAGTAGTAGTACTACTATTAGTAGTAGTAATAATAGTAGTTATAGTGGCAGTAGTAGTAGTAGTTGTAGTTGCAGTAGTAGTAGTGTTGGTGGTGGTGGTGGTAGTAGTAAAATTACTAGTAGTAGTTGTTGTTGTAGTAGTAGTAGTAGGAATAGTAGCAGGATGAGTTGTAGGATTAGTAGTAGTTGTGGTAGTAGTACAGTGGTATTCGTAGTAGTAATAACAATAGCAGGAGTATTAGGAGTCGTAGAAGTAATAGTAGTAGCAGCAACAACAACAACAACAGTAGTTTTGGTAGTAGTTGTTATTGTTGTAGTATTTGTACCAGTAGTACTTGTTGTTGTTCTAGTTGTAGTAGTAGTAGCAGCAGTAGTAGCAGTAGTAGCAGTAGCAGTAGTAGTAGTAGTAGTAGTTATTATTGTAGTAGTAGTAGTTGTTGTTGTTGTTGTAATAGGAGTAGTAGTTGTAGTAGTATTAGTAGTTGTCATAGTTGAAGTAGCCTCCGCAACTACAGTAGTAGTAGTAACAGAAGTAGTAGTAGTAGTAATAGTAGTACTAGTAGTAGTAGTAGTAGCAGTCGTAGTAGTAGTAGTAGTCGTTGTAGTGGTAGTTTTAGTAGTAGTGGTGGTGGTGGTTCTGGTGGTAATAGAGAAAGTAGTATCAAAATAGTAGTAGTAGTAGTAGTAGTCGTATTTGTAGGCGGACTAGCAGTAGAAGTACTAGTAGTAGTAGTCGCAGTCGTAGTAATAGTAGTAATGGTGGTAGTAGTGGAGGAAGTTATAGTTGGAGTATTAGGATTGGTGGTAGTAGTAGTAGTAGTAGTAGTAGTAGTAGTTGCAACAGTTGTAGCAGTAGTAGTTGCCATAGTAGTAGTAGTTGTTGTACCAGTAGTAGTTGTCATTGTCATAATACTGGTGGGAGTAGTAGTAGTAGTGGAACTTGTAGTTGTAGTATTAGGAGTAATTGTAGCAGCAGCAGTAATTGTAGTAGTAGTAGAGGTAGCAATAGTAGTAGTAGTAGTAGTTTCAGTAGTAGTTGCACATGTAATAGTAGTTGTATTAGTCATTGTCATAGTAGTAGTAGTAGTCGGAGTAGAAGAAGTAGTAGTCGTGGTAGCGGTAGTAGTAGAAGTTGTAGTAGTAGTAGTTGTATCAGCAACAACAACAACAATAGTAGTAGTAGTACTTGTAGCAGCAGCAGTAGTAGTAGTACTTGTAGCAGCAGTATTAGTAGTCCTGGTAGTAGCAGTTATAGTAGTTGCAACAACAGCAGCAGCAGCAATAGCAGTAGTAGTAGAAGTAGAAGAAATAGTTCTATAGTAGTAGGAGTAGACGTAGTAGTAGGTGTAGTAATAGCAGGAGTAGTAGTGGTGGTAGTAGTAGCAGTGGTAATAATAGTTGCAGTATTAGTAGCAGTGGTAATAATAGTTGCAGTATTAGTAGTAGTAGTAGTAGCAGCAGTAATTGGTGTACTATTTGTAGTAGTGATAGTAGCAATAGTGGCGGGAGTTGCAGCAGTAGTAAGAGTAGTAGTTGTAGTTGCAGTAGCAGCAGCAGCAGTAGTAGTAGTAATAGCAGTAGTATTAGTAGTTGTTGTGATATTATTAGTAGTGGTAGAAGTAGCAATAGTTGTATTAGGAGTATTAGTTGTAGTAGCGGTAGTTGGAGATGTAGCAGGAGTTGTAGTAGTAGTAGCAACAGCATCAACAACAATAGTAATAGTAGTAGCTGTGTAGTAGTAGTTATAGTAGTAGTAGCAGCAACAACTGCAGCAATAGTAGTAATAGTACTAGTAGTAGTGGTTGTCGTACTGCTAGTAGTCAAAATAGTAGAAGTAGTAGTAGTAGTTTGAGAAATAGTTGTGGTAGTAGTACTTACACCACCAACAATAGTAGCAGCAGCAATGGCATAAGTAGCAGCTACAGTGGCTACAGAAGCGGCAACAACATCAGCAGTAACAGTGGCACTAGTAGCGGTAGTAGAATAGTAGTAGTTGCAACAATAGTAGTAGTAGTATTAGTTGAAGTACTAGCAGCAGTATCAGTATTAGTTGTACTAGTATAAACAATAGTAGTAGCAGAAGTAGTAGAAGTAGTAGTTGTTGTACTTTTTGTAGCAGTAGTAGTAGAAGCAGAATTAGTTGTAGTAGTAGCTATTATAGTTGAAGTAGTAGTAGTAGTAGTATTAGTGGTAGGAGCAAAAGCAATAGTTGTAGTATTAGTGGTAGTAGCAGAAGTAGTAGTAGCGGTAGCAACAATAGTAAAAGTAGTAGTAGTACTAGCACTTGAAGTAGTAGCAGCAACAGTAGTGGTAGTAGTAGCAATAGTAGTGGTAGTAGTAGCCGTAGTAGTTGCCATAGTAGTAGTAGTTGCGGTAGCAGCAGTATTAGTAGTATTAGAAGTACGAGTAGTAGTGGTAATAGTAGTGGCAGTAGTAGTAATTGTAGTGGTTGTCATGGCAATAGTAATTGCTATAGCAGTAGTAGAAGCAAAATAGTAGTAGTAGTTGCAGTAGTAGCAGCAGTAGTAGGAGTAGTGGTAGTAGTTGTAGTAGTAGTAGTAGTACTAGCCATAGTAGTAGTAGTTAAAGTAGTAGCAACTTGAGTCCTTGTTGTAATAGTAGAATTAGTAGTAGCAGAAGCAGTACTAGTAATAGTAGCCGCAGCAGTAGCAGTAGTAGAAGCAGTAGTAGAAGTAGTGGTAGTAATTGTAGTAGTAGCAGTACAGGAAGTATTAGAAGTAGTAGTAGTAGTAACAGTAGCTGTAGCAGTACTATTAATAGAAGTAGTTGTAGTGGTAGTAGTAGTAGTAATAATGGTAGTAGTGGTCGTTGTTGTAGTAGTAATAATAGTACAGTAGTAGTAGTAGGAGGAGGAGGAGTAGTAGTAGTTGTTGTTGTTGTAGTACTAGCAGTTGTAGTAGTAGTAGTTATAGTAGTGCTAGTTGTTGTTATTGTTGTTATTGTTGTTATGGTAGTAGTAGTAGTAGTAGTACCCGAAGTAGCAGTAATAGCATTTATAGAAGTAGTAGTAGTGGTGGTGGTGGTGATGGTGTACAAATTAGTAATAGTAGTACCCAGAGATGCAGTAGTAGTATGAGTGGAAGTAGTAGTAGTAGTTTTGGTAGTACCAGAAGTAAAAGTAGTAGAAGTTGTAGAAGTAGTAGTAGTAGCAATAAACAAACTAGCAGTAGTAGCAGTTGTACAAGTAGTAGTAGTTGTGTTGGTAATAGTAGTGGAGGTAGTAGTAGAATTAGTAATAATAGCAGAAATTTTATTACTAGCAGTAGTAGGAGCAGCGGTAGTTATAATAGCTATAGCAATAGTAGCAGTAGCAATAGTTGTTGTAGTAGTAGAAGTATTAGTAGCAATTGTTGTAGTTGCAGTAGTTGTAGCTGTAATAGTAATAGTAGTCTTAGCAGTTGTAAAAGTAGTAATAGAGTAGTAGTGGCAGTAGTAGCAGAAGTTGGAGGAGGAGTAGTAGTAGTAGAAGTAGTCACAATAACCTTAGTCGTAGTAGTAGTAGTGGTAGGATAAGTAGTAGTATTAGTTGTAGTCGTAGTAGTAGTAGTAGTGCTAGCAGCAGTGGCAGCTATAGCAGTAGCAGCAATAATAGAGGTAGCATTTGTAGCAGAAGTAGCTCAAGTAGTAGTTGTAGTTGTAGTAGTTGTAGTAGTAGCGGTACCAGTACTTATAGCAGTAGCAGTAGTAGCAATAGTAGAAGTAGCAAGTTAAGTTGTGGCAGTTGTAGTTGTTGTAGTTGTTGGAGAAGTAATAGTAGTAATAGTCGTAGTCATTGTTGTTGTTGTAGTTGTAGTAGTACTAGTTGTTGCAATAGTAGTAACAATAGAAGTAGTAGAAGTAGTAGTAGTTGTAGCAGTAGTGGCAGTAATGGTAGTAATATTTGTAGCAGTAGTGGTAGTAATGGTAGTAAGATTTGTAGCAGTAGGAGTAGTAGTTGAAGTAGTAATAGTATTATAAGTTATAGTAGTAGCCATTGGAGTAGTAGTTGTAGTAGCAGCAGTAGTGGTAGTAGTAGTAGCAGCAGCAGCAGTAGTAGCAGCAGCAGTAGTAGTAGCAGTAGTAGCAGCAGCAGTAGTAGTTTTAGCAGTAGCAGTTGTTGAATTAGTAGTTGTTGCTGAAGTAGTAGTTGTACCGACAGTAGCTATAGGAGTAGCACTTGCCGTAGCAATAGTAGTACTAGAAGAAGTGGTAATAGCAGTTGCAATAGAAGTAGCTGTGGTAGTAGTGCTAATAGAAGTAGCAGTGATAGCAGTTGCAATAGAAGTAGCTGTGGTAGTAGTGCTAATAGAAGTAGCAGTCATAGCAGTCATAGTAGTAGAAGTAGTTGTAGCAGATGGAGCCATAGTAGCAATAGTAGTAGTAGTAGTAGTAATAGTAGTAGAAGTTGTAGTAGTAGAAGTAGTAGTAGTATTTGTTGTAGTACGAGTAGCAGCAGCAGTAGTAGTCGTGGTAGTAGTAGCAGAGTAGTAGCAGTAGGAGAAGTAGTAGTAGTAGTAGCAGTAGTAGCAATAATAATAATAATAATAATATTAGTAGCAGTAATAGCAGTAGTAGTAGTAGTAGCAGCTATATCAGTAGTAGCTGTGGGAGCTATAGCAGTAGTAGCAGTAGTAGCGGTAGCAGAAGTTGATGTCATAGCAATAGCTGTCCCGATAGCTTTATTAGTAGTACCAGTACTAGTACTAATAGAAGTAGCAATAGTAGTAGTAGTAGTTGTAGGAGTAGTAGAAGTAGTAGTTTTAGTAGTTGTAGTACAAGTAGTAGTAGTAGTAGTAGCCGTAGTAGTAGTATTAGTAGTAGCAGCAGTAGTAATAGGAAAAGTAGTTGTTGTTCTAGTAGAAGTAGTACTTGTAGTAGTAGCAGTAGTATTAGTAGTAGTAGTTGCAGCACTAGTAGTAATAGAAATGGTAGTAGAAGTAGTAGTAGCACTAGTATCCACTGTAGGAATAGTAGTAGTAGTAGTAGTAGTAGTAGTAGTAGTCAAAGTTGCAGAAGTAGTCGTAGTAGAAGTAGTAGAAGTAGTAGCAACAAGAGTCATTGCTGTAGTAGTAGAATTAGTAGTAGCAGAGGTTGTAGTAGTAATAGTAGCAATAGTAATACTAATAGTAGTAGAAGTATTTGTTGTAATAGTAGCAATAGTTGTACTAATAGTATTAGAAGTAGTAGTATTAGCAATAGTAGTACTAGTATTAATAGAAGTAGTAGTAGTGATAGTGGTAGCAATAGTTGTAGTTGTAGTAGTAGTAATTGTAGTAGGAGTAATAGTGGTAGCAGAAGTTGCTGTTGTAGCAGTAGTAGTAGAAGTAGTAGGAGCAGTAGTAGTAGTGCCTGAAGCAGCAGTAGTAGCATTTGGAGCAGTAGTAGTAGTGCCTGAAGCAGCAGTAGTAGCATTTGTAGTAGTAGTGGTAGCAGTACTAGAAGTATTAGTGGTAGTGGTAGTAGTAGTACCCGAAGTAGTAGCAGGAGTAGTAATAGTAGTACCAGTAGCACCCATTGTATTAGTACCCCGAAGTAGCAGTAGTAGCAATTGTAGAAGTAGTAGTATTGGAAGTAGTCACAGTAGCAGTAGTAGTAGTACCTAAAGTAGCAATAGAAGTAGTTATAGAAGTAGTAGTAGTAGTAGCAGTAGTAGTAGTAGTAGGAGTTGTAGTAATGATAGCAATAGTAGTAGCAGTAGTAGTAGCAGCAGTTTTAGTGGTAGCTGTAGTAGTAGTACTAGCATGAGCAGTTGTAATAGCTAGCTGTAGTAGTAGTAGCAGTAGCAACAACTGTAGTAGTAGTAGTAGTAATACTAGTGCAAGTAGTAGCAGCAGTTGTAGTAGTACTAGTAGGAGCAATAGTAGCAGTAGTAGTAGCAGTAGGAGTAGTAGTAGTTGTTGTAGCAGTAGTAGCAGTTGGAGGAGTAGTAGTAGTGGTAGTGGTAGTAGTATTAGTCGAAGTAGTAGTAGTAGCAATAGTAGTAGTAGTAGTATTAGTTGAAGTAGTAGTAGTTATTGGAGAAGTTTTAGTAGCAATAGCAATAGCGGTAGTTGTACTAGTAGTTGTAGTAGTAATAGTAGTAGTAGCAGTAATAGGAGTAGTAGTTGTAGTAGTAGTAGTACAAGTAGTAGATGTAATAGCCATTATTGTAGTAGTAGTTGTAGTTGTTGTAGTACTAGTAGCAATAGTAGCAGTCGTAGTAGGAGAAAAAGTACTTGCGGCAGTAGTTGTAATAGTAGGTGTAATAGTAGTAGTAGTAGTAGTAGTAGTAGTAACAGCTGTAATAGCCATTGCTATAGTAGTAGTTCAAGTAGGAGAAATATTTGTAGTAGTTGTAGTTGTAGTTCTAGTAGTTGTAATAGTAGAAGATGCAGCGATAGTAGTTGTTGTAGTAGTAGTAGTCCTAGTAGTGGTTGTTGTAGTTGTAGCAGTAGTAGCATAGTACTTGTAGTTGTAGTAGTAGTAGTAGGAGAACGAGGAGGATGAGGAGTAGTGGTAATAGTATTAGTAGTAGTAGTAGTATTAATAGTTGTGGTATTAGTTGTAGTAGTAGTAGGAGTGGGAGTTGGTGTAAGAGCAGAAGTAGTAGTAGTTGTAGTAGTAGCAGTAGTAGTAGTAGCGGAAGTAGGAGTAGAAGTAGTAGTAGGAATAGGAGTAGGAGTCGGAGTAGTAGTAGAAGTTGTAGTAGTAGTGGTTGCAGCAACTATAGAAGTATTAGTAGTAATAGCAGCAGCAGTAGTAGTACTACTACTTAGCGTAGTATTAATAGTATTAGGAGTATGAATAGTAGGAGTAGGAGTAGTGTTATTTGGAGTAGTTGACATAGTAGTAGTTGTAGTTGTAGTGGTAGTAGCAGGCGTAGTTGATGTAGTAGTAGGAGTGAGAGGAGTAGTAGTAGTAGCAGGAGTAGGAGTAGGAGTAGTAGTAGTAGTGGTACTAGTGATAGTAGATGTTAAGGCAATAGTAGTATTACGAGTAGTAGGAGTAGGAGTAGTAAGAGTCGGAGTAGTAGTAGTTGGAGCAGAGGTAGTTGTGGTAGTAGTAAGAGGAGTTATAGTAGTAGTAGTAGTAGTAGTAGTAGTAGTAGTAGTAGTAGTAGTAGTAGTAGTAGTACTAGTGCTAGTAGTAGTAGTAGTGGTAGTAGTGGTAGTAGTACTAGTAGTAGTAGGATGCAGTATAGGTTTACTAATAGCGGTAGTACTAGTTGGAGTAGTGGTACTCGTAGTAGTAGTAGTAGGAGTAGGAGTAGTGGTTAGAGTTTGTGTAGGAGTAGTAGTAGTAGTTGGAGTAATAGTAGTATTAGTAGTTGTAGTCATAGTAGTAGTACTAGCAGGAGTAGTAGCAGTTGTTGTGGTAGCAGTAGCAGAAGTAGGAGCAGCAGTAGTAGCTGTAGTAGTAGTAGCAGTTGTTGTAGTAGTAGTTGTTGTTGTTGTTGTTGTAATACTAGTAGCAATAGTAATAGTAGTAGTGGTAGTAGTAGTAGTAAGAGAAGTAGTTAGAGTAGTAATAGTAGTAGTAGTTGTTGTTGTTGTTATTGTAATACTAGTAGCAGTAGTAATAGCAGCAGTGGTAGTAGTAGTAGTCAGAGAAGTAGTTAGAGTAGTAGTAGTAGTAGGTGTAGTAGTTGTAGTAGTAAAAATAGCAGTAGTAGTCATAGTAGTAGCAGTAGTAATGGTGGTAGTAGTAGTAGAAGTAGTAGTAGTAGGAGCAGCAGCGGTAGCAACAACAGTAGTAGTAGTAGTAGCAGCAACCATAGTAGCAGTAGTAGTAGTAGCAACCATAGCAACAGCAGTAGTAGTTGCATTAGAAGTAATAGCATGAGTGGTAGTAGTAATTTTAGTAGTCGTAGTAGTTATAATAGTAGTAGTAGTAATAATAGTAGTAGTAGTAATAGTTGTAGTAGTAGTAGTATCACCAGAAGTAGTAGTTGCATTGGTAGTAGAAGTAGTAGTAGTAGTTGGAGTAAAAGTCATAGTAGTAGTAGTAATTGTAGTAGTAGCAGCAGAAGGAGTTGAAGTATTAGTAGTAGTTGTTGGACTAGGAGTAGTAGTAGTAGTAGTAGGAGTAGTAGTAGGAGTTGGAGCAGTGGTAGAAGTAGTTGTAGTAGTAGTTGCATCAATTGTAGCGGCAACAATAGTAGCAGCAGAAGCAGCAACAATAGTAGTAGTAGAAGCAGTAGTAGTAGTATGACTAGTAGTTGCAGTAATAGTGGTTGTTGATGTTCTTGTAGTAGTAGTAATATTAGTAGGAGTTGTAGGAGTTGTAGTAGTAGTTCCAATTTTAGTAGTAGCAATAGTAGTTGTTGTTACAGTTTTGGTCGAAGTAGTTGTAGTAGGAGCAGTAGTAGTAAGAGGAGTTGGAGGAATAGTAGTAGCATTAGTAGTAGTAGTATAGTAGCAGTAGTAGTGGTAGTAGTAGTAATAGTAGTAGTAATCATAGTTGTTGTTGTTGTCATCGTTGTAGTAGTCGTAATAGTAGTAGATAGTAGGAGAGTTAGGAGTAGCAGCAGCAGTAGGAGTATTAGGATTACTAGTTGTAGTAGTAGTAGTAGTAGAGGTAGGAGTATTCTATCTGTAGGAATAGTAGTCGTCGTAGTAGTAGTAGTTATAATAGTATTAGTAGTACTAGTAGCAAAAGTAGTAGTAGTTATAGTAGTACAAGTTGGAGAGGGAGTAGTAGCTGAAATAGTTGTAGTTGAAATAGTGGTAGCTGTAGTAGTAGTAATAGGAGGAGGAGGAGGAGCAGTAGTTGTAGTTGTAGAAGTAATTGAAGTAGTAATTGTTGTCGTAGGGGTAGTAGTGGTAGTAATAGTAGTAGTAATAGGAGTTGGAGTAGAAGTAGTAGCTGCAGTAGTAGTAGTAGGAGGAGTATTGGTAGTAGTAGTTGGAGTTAGTGCCAGAATAGTTGTAGTAGTAGTAGTACTAGTAGTAATAGTAAAAGGAGTAGTAGTTGAAGTAGCAGTAGTTGCAGTAGTAGTAGTTGTTATTGTAGTAATAGTGGTGTTAGTGATGGTTGTAATATGAGTAATAGTAGCAGGAGTTGTAGTTGTAGTAGCAGTAGCTATAGTAGTAGTAGTAACTATACAAGTAGATGTAGTAGTTGTAGTAGTAATAGTTGTGGTAGCAGCAATAGCAGTAGTAGTAGTAGTACGAGTAATAGTTGTAGTGGTAGTGGTAGTACTAGTAGTAGTAGTAGTAGTATTAGTAGTAGTAGTAGTTGTTGTAGTAGTAGTAGTTGTAGAAATAGCAGTAGCAACAATAGTAGTTGTTGTAGTAGTAGTTGTAGAAATAGCAGTAGCAACAGTAGTAGTAATTTAGTATTAGTAGTTGTATTAGGAGTATTACGAGTTGGAGTAGGAGTAGTGCTAGAAGTAGTAGTAGTTGTAGTTGTAGTCACAATAGTAGTAGGAGTAGGAGTAGTAGTAGTCATAGTAGCAGTAGTAGTAGTAATGTTAGTTGTAGTAGTTGTATATAGTAATAGTAGTAGTAAGCAGTAGCAGTGTCAGTAGTTGTAGAAGTTGTTGTAATTGTGTTAGTATTATTAGTAGAAGAAGTAGTAGAAGCAGTATGGTAGTAGTAGTGGTTGTTATTGTTGTTGTTGTTGTAGTAGTAGTCGTAGTAGTAGTGGAAGTAGTAGTAAGACTAGTAGTAGTAGTTGCTGTTGTTTTTGTTGTAGGAGTAGCAGTAGAAGTAACAATGGTAGCAGCAGTAGTCGTTATAGTAGTAGCAGGAGTAGGAGAAGTGGTAATAGTAGTAGGCGTAGGAATAGTTGTAGTAGTAGCACAAGTAGGAGTAGAAGTAGTAGTAGTAATTCTACTGCTGCTGCCACTACTACAGATCTACTACTACTGCCACTACTACAACTACTACTGCTATTGCTGCTGTTGCTACTTCCGCGTCCAATTGTATTGCTATTATTACGGCTACTACTGCTACTACTTCTACGACTACTATTGCTATTGCTGCTACTGCTACTACAACAACTGCTACTGCTGGCACTGACAATACTATTTCTTCTACAATAACAGCTACTGCTAATTCTGTGACTTTTACTACTAGTATTGCTACTACTACTTCTACTTCCGCGACCTCTACTACTACTATTGCTACTACTACTGCTATTGCTACTTATACTGCTGCTGCTACTACTTCTACTACTAATTCTACTGTTACTGCAATTGCTAATACTAGTGATACTACTAAAAATACTACTACTACTTCTACAATAAGAACAACTACAGCTACTTTGCTTCAACCATTTCCTCCTACTATTATTGTTGTTATTGCTACTACTGCTACAACTACAGCTACTACTACTACTATTATTCTACTAGCACTAGTACTCCTTCTACTACTACTACAATTATTACTACTACAACAACTACTACTACTATTACTAATGCTACTACCATTAGTACTACTATTGTTACTACTATTACTACTACTTTTGATATAAGTACTGCTGTTGGTGCTACAAATACTACAGCTACTATTATAGCTACAGCCGCTACTACTTCTTCTCCTACTTCAAATACTTTTCTGACTATTACGACTTGTCCACCTCCTGCTACTACTACTATACTACTACTACGACTACTCAAACACCTACCGCAACTTCCAATCCTACTACTACTCCTCCTAATATTACTACTAACGCTATGATTGCTACTACTACTACTTCTACTACTACTACAACTTCTACTATTTCTACTACTACTACTACTAATAATAATATTATTATTAGTACTGCAGTTGTCACCACCACCACTACTACTACTCTTGCTCTTACTCCTACACTTACTCCTACTTCTGCTACTACTACTACTACTACTACCACTTATATTGCTACTACTATACTGACTCCAACTCCTACCGCTACTTCCACTCCTTCTACTACTACTCCTAATATTACTACTAATACTACTATTGCTGCTACTAGTACTTCTATTCTGACTACTACTACAATATTAACAACAACAACTATTACTATTGCTGCTGCTACTACCACCACAACTGCGATAACTACTACTACTACTACCACCACTACCACCACTACCACTACTACTTGTACTACTACTACTACTACTACTACTACTACTACTACTACTACTACTACTATTACTACCATTGCTAGTACCAATACTGCTACTACTTCTATTACTACTACTACTACTACTGCTGCTACTACTACTACCACAACTTCTACACCAACAACTACTAGTAAAACTACTACTACTACCACTACAACTAATACTACCACCACTGCTATAATTACTACTACTACCACTGCAACTACTACTACTATTATTACTACTACAACTACAACTACTACTACTCCTACTCCTACTACTACTACTACTTCTACTACTACTACTACTACTAAACTACTACTACTACAACTATAATGACAACAACAACTACTAATACTACTACAACAACAACTACTACTATTACCACTACTTCTACTAGTACTACAACTACTACTACTCCTACTACCGCTACTCTACTTCTGCTTCTACTCCTATTACTACTGCTACTACGACTACTACTACAACAACTACAACAACAACTACTAGCACTACTACTATGCCCACTCCTATGTCCACTATAATTACTTCTTCTACTACTGCTGCTACTTATACTGCTACTCCTACCACCACCACCACGACTAGTAATACTACTACTACTACTACTACTACTACTACTACTACTACTACTACTATTACTACTACTACACAAGCTACTACAACTACACTACTACTTCAACGGCTACTACTAGTATTACTACTACTCCTACAACTATTACTATTACAATAACTACTACTTAAACTACTGCAACAACTGCGGCTCCTGCTGCTACTACTACCATAGCAACTACTACAACTGTTGCTACTACTACCACTGCAACTACAACTACTAGTACTACTATTACTGCTACAACTACTACACCTACTCCTACTCCTACTGCTCCTACTACTACTACTAGACTACAACTACTACAACAACAATGACAACAACAACTACTACTCCTACTACCACTACTATTACCATTACTTCTCCTCCTCCTCCTCCTACGACTACTACTACTACTACAATTACTTCTACTACTACTATTGCTACCGCTACAGCTACTCCTATAACCACCACCGGGGCTGCTGCTGCTACTGCTGCTACTACTACTACTACTACAACTTCTACTACTACTACAACTACTACTACAACTTCTACTACACAAGCTACTACTACTACACTACTACTTCAACTGCTACTAGTAGTACTACTACTACTCCTACAACTATAACTATTACGAAAACAACTACTATAACTACTACAACTTCTATGGTTGCTGCTACTACTACTACAACTACTCCTACTACTACTACTCCTAGTACCACTACTGCTACTACTACTACAACTACCACTACTACTACTACAACAACAACAACTACGACTAATACTAACACCACTACTACAACAACTGCTACTACTACCACTGCAACGACCACTAGTACCACTATTATTACTAGTACAACTACAACTACTACTCCGACTCCTACTACTACTCCTATTACTACTACTATTACTACGACTACGACACTTACTACTACTGCTATTACCTGTACTACTACTACTCCTACTATTACTACGGCTACTACTCCAACTACTACACCTACTACTACTACAATGACAACAACAACTACTAATACTGCTACGATAACTACTACTCCTACTACTACTACTATTACTACTACTGCTACTGCTACTGCTGCTGCTGATTCTACTCCTATTACTACTGCTACTACGACTACTACTACTACTAGTACTACTACTGCTGCTGCTGATTCTACTCCTATTACTACTGCTACTACGACTACTACTACTACTAGTACTACTACTGCCACCACAACCACGACTACTGCTATTACTCCAGCGAATCCTATGATTATGACTTCTACTACTACTACTACTATTTCTAACACAACCATAACTACTACAACAACAACTACTACTACAACTAATACTACCTCCACTACTCCAACTACTGCTACAACTACCACTACAACTACTACTACTTCTATAATTGTTACTACCATAACTGCTACTTCTACTCCCACCCCAACTCCTATTCCTACTACTACTACTACTACTACTACTACTACTACTACTACTATTACTACTAATACAACTACCACTACTACTACAATAATAACTACAACTACTACAACAGTTAGTTCTACCACTCGAACAACAACAACTACTCCTACTACCACTACCACTGTTGCTAGCTTGTTGCTACTACTTCTACTTCTACTACCACTACTACTACTACTAGCACTACTCCAACTACTACAGCTCCTCCTACTACTCTTTCTACTACTGTAGTTGCCTCTGCTACTTCAACTACTACTATTACTCCAACTATAGCTATAGCTATTGCTACTACTACTATTGCTACTATTGCTGCTACTGCTACTACTTCTCCTACTACTATTGCTACTACTACTACTACTTCTCCTACTGCGACTAGGATTACTGCTACTACTACTTTCGCTACTACAACTATAAGCGCTATTGCTACAAATGCTACTGCGACTAATACTACATCACCTACTACTGCTACTACTACTACTACAACCACTATTACTACTACTACTACTTACACTACTTCTACTACAACTATTGCTACTACTAGTAGTACTACTACTACTTATACGACTAAAATAATAACTACTACTACTACTAGTACTACTACCACTACTACGGTTACTATTACTACTGGTACTTCAAATACTTCTCCTACAGCTAATGCTACTACTGCTACTACTACTACTACTACTGCTTCTACTTCCACTACTACTACTACTACTTCCACTACTACTATTGCAGCAACAACTACTACTACTACTACTACTACTACTAAAATTACTACTACTTTTACTACTACTACTGTAACACCTACTACTACTGCTACTACAACTATAACTACTATTACTATTACTACTACTACTTCTACTACTAATACTGCTACTCATCCAACTACTTTCACTATTACTATTAGTACTACTACTACTACCACAACTACAACACCTCCTTGTATGACTAGCACTACTACTACTACAACTACTACTCCTCCTACTATTATCACCACTACTACTACTGTTGCTACAATGACTACAACTTCTACAACTACTACTATTGATCCACCTACTACTACTATGAGAACTACTACTACTACTATTGCTGCTTTTGCTGCTACCCCTATAGCTATAAATGCTACGAGTTTTGCTACTAGTACAAGTATTCCTGCCGCTGCTGCTACTACTATAGCTTCTACTGCTACTACTACTATAGCTTCTGTTGTTATTACTACTACTACTGCTGCTACTTATAGCACTACTGCTACTACTACTATAACTACTTCTACTACTACTTATTCTACTACCTATACTACTACTCCTACAAGTACTATGACTACTATAACAATAATAATAACAAATACTATTACTACCATTGCTACTACTAGTATTGCTATGGCTACAATTATAGCTATGTTTGCTACTACTGCCACTACTACAGCTACTACTGCTACTACTGCTACTCCTTCTACTACTACAACAACAACAGCTACTACTACTACTACTACTACAACTATTGTTACTACTACTGCTACTACTGCTACTACTACTACTACTAATACTTCTACTACTATTGCTACTGCTACTAGTACTATTACTGCTACCACTACTACGGCTACTACTACTACTATAACAACTACTGCTACTTCTCTTGCTACTACTGCTACTATTATAACTACTACTACTACTACAACTACTACAACAATCACTATTACTACTACTGCTACTACACCTACCATAACTACTAATAGTACTAGTACTACTCCTACTTCTAGTAATACTAATCCAAATAGAAGTATGAGTAGTAATAGTAGCAATGGTAGTTGTTGTTATAGTGTTAGCAGCAAAAGTAATAGTAGTAGTAGTAGGAGGAGTAATAGCAGTAGTAGCAGTTATAGTAGTTGTACGAGTAGTAGCACCATTGAAAGTAGCAGCAGTAGTAATAGGTGTTGTAGTAGCAGTAGTGGTAGTAGCAGTACTTATAGCAGCTATAGTAGTAACAGAGTAGTAGTTGCAGTAGTGGTAGTTGTAGTAGTAGAAATAGTAGTGGTAGTAGTAGCAATAGTAGTAGTAGTAGTTGCATTTGGAGTAGTAGAAGTGTTAGTAGTAGTAATTATACTAGTAGTAGTAGCAATAGCAGATATAGTAGAAGAAGTATTAGTAGAAGTAGTAGTAGCAGTAGTAGTGTTAGTAGTAGTAGTGGTAGTAGAAATAGGAGTAATAGCTGTAGTAGATGTAGTAGTAGTAGTACCAATAGCAGCAGTAGAAAAAGTAGGAGCGATAGTAGCAGTAGTAACATTATTATTAGCAGTAGACGTAGTTGTAGTAGTTGTAGTAATAGTGCTAAAAGTTTTTGGAGTAGTAGTCGTAGTACTAGCAGTAGTAGTTTTAGTGGTGGTGGTAGTAGTGGTAGTAGTAGTAGTAGTGACAGTAGCAATAGTAGTTGTTATAGTAGTGATTGCAAGAGCAATAGTAGATGCATTAGTAGTTGTTGTTATTGTAGTTGTAAAAGTAGCATAAATATTTGCAATAGTGGTTGAAGATGAAGAAGTATTAGTTGCAGCAGAAGTTGTAGTAGTTCTCATGGTGGCAGTTTCGATAGTAGCAATTGTAGCAGGAGTAGTAGCTATAGAAGTAGTAGTAGAAGTAGTTGCAATAGGAGGAGGAGGAGGAGGAGTAGTAGTACCATTAGTAGAAGCAATAGTTGTAGTAGTAGGAGAAGTAGTAGCAACAGTTGTAGCGGTGGTGGTGGTGGTGGTGGTAGTAGTAGTCGCAGTTGTACCTATAGTACTAGGAGTAGTAGCTGTAGCAGTAGTTGTAGTAGTAGTCACAGTAGTAGCAGCAGCAGTAGTAGTAGTAGCAATAGTTACTGAAGTAAGAGTAGTACTAGTAGTAGTTGTTATTGCTGTTTTAGTCACGTTAGTAGTAGTAGTTATGGTCGTAGTAGTAGTAGTAGTAGTAGTAGTAGTAGTAGCAGTAGTGGTAGTAGTAGCGGTAGTAGTAGTAGCAGCAGTAGTGGTAGAACGAGAAGTAATAAAAGTAGTAGTTGTAGCCATAGTAGTAGTAGAAGTAGTAGTAGTGGCAGTAGTTGTTGTAGTTGTAGTAGTTGTTATTGTAGTAATTTTAGTAGCAGTTATTATAGTAGTTGTATAAGTAATAGTTATATTAGTAACATTAGTAGCAGCAGTTGTGGTAGTGTACTAGTAGTAGTAGCAGTAGCAGTGGTCATAATAGTAGCAATAGAAGTAGTTGTAGTAGCAGTAGTCGCTGTGGTCATAATAGTAGTTGAAGTAGTATTAGTATTATTTGTAGCAGTAGTTATAGTAGCAGTAGTCATAGTAGTAGTAGTAGTATTAGAAGTAGTGGCTGTGGCAGTAACAATATTAGTAGTAGTAGTAGTGGTATAAATAGTAGCAGCTGTAGCAATTGTAGTAGTAGTAGTAGTAGTTACAGTAGTCATAGTTTTAGTAGTAGTAATAGCTATAGTAGCAGCAATTATTATAGTAGTATTAGTAGTAGTAAGAGTAGTAGTAGTAGTAGCAAAAGTAGTAGTAATCTATGAACTAGTAGTAGTAGTAGTGCCAGTATTAGTAGTAGTAGTTGTTGTTGTTCTAGCAGTAGTCGTAATAGCAGTTGTAGCGGTGGTGGTAGTAGTAGTAGATGTAGGAATAGTAGCTATAGTAGTAACAGTAGTAGGAGTAGCAGAAGTTGGTGTTGGTTTAGTGGTACTAGTTGCAGTTGCAGTAGTAGTATTATTACTATTAATGGTAGAAGCAGCAGTAGTAGCAGTAGCCATAGTAGTTGTTGGAGATGTAGTAGCAATAGCAGTAGCCATATCAGTACTAGTAGTAACAGTAGAAGTAGTAGTAGTTGTAGCAGAAGTTGCAGAAGTAGCAGTAGTAGTATGCAAAGTAGTAGTAGTAGTTGTGGTAGTAGAAGTAGTAGTTGTGGTAGTAGTAGTAGTAGTTGTGGAAGTAGTAGTGGTGGTAGAAATAGCTGTAGTATTTGAAGTAGCAGAAGTAATAGCAGCAATCGTAGCATTTGTGGTGGTAGTAGTGGTAGCGACAATAACGATAGCAGTAGTAGTATCGTAGTAGTAGTTGTTGTAGTAGCAATAGTGTCAGTAGTGGTAGCAGTAGCCATAGTTGTAATAGCAGCACCAGTAGTAGTAGGAGTAATAGTTGTAGTAGTAGTAATAGTAGCAATAGTAGCAATAGTAGTAGTAATAGTAGTGGTAGTAGTAATAGTAGTAGTAGTAGTAATAGTAGTAGTAGTAGTAATAGTAGTAGTAATAGTAACAAGAGTAGTAGTAATAGTAGCAGCAGCAGCAGCAGTAGTAGTAGTAGTAATTGCGGTGGTAGTAGTAGTAGCAGTAGGAGTAATAGCTGTAGAAGTAGTTGTTATAGTAATAGTAGTCATAGTTTTTGTATCAATAATAGCAGTAGCAGTAGTAGTAGCAGTAGCAATAGTAGTAGCAATAACAGCATTAGTAATAGTAGCTAAAGTAGTTGGAGTAGTAGTAGCAGTAGTGATAGTAGTAGAAGTAGTTGTAGTAGTAGTAGTAGTAGATGTACTGATAGTTGTAGTAGTAGTAGCAATAGTAGTAGTAGTAGTAGTAGTAGTAGCAATAGAATTAGTAGTAGTAGTAGTCATTGTAGTAGCAGTTGTAGTCAGAGTAGTAGTAGTAGAAGTAGTATTTGTACTAGTACTAGTAGTAGTAGTAGATGTTGTAGTAGTTGTGGTAGTTGTAGTAGTACAAGTAGCACTTGTAGTAGTAGCAGTAGCGGCTATTATGGCAGTAGTAGTTTTTGTTGTTGTAGCAGTAGTCATCGGACTAGTTGTAGTAGTAGTAGCATTAGTGATAGTAGTTGTAGTAGTAGCATTAGTGATAGTAGTTGTAGTAGTAGCATTAGTGATAGTAGTTGTAGTAGTAGTGCAAGTAGTAGTACTATTAGTAGGAATAGTAGTAGTTGCAGTTGTCATAGTGGTAGTAGCAGTAATAGTCATAGGAGTAGCTGTAGGAGTAGTAGTTGTTGTTGTATTAGTAGCAATTGTACTAGTAGCAATAGTAGTTGTAGTAGAAGTAGTAGTAGTAGTAGTAGCAGCAGTAGGAGTAGTAGTAGTAGAAGAAGTAGTAGTAGTAGTAGGAGTAGCAGTAGTAGACATAGTAGTAGTAATAGTAGTAGTAGTAGCTGGAGTAGTAGTATTACGAGTAGTACTAGTAGTTATAGCAGTAGTAGTAGTAATTGTAGAAGCAGTAGTAGTAATAGTCGAAGTAGCAGTAGCAGTAGTAGTAGTTGTAGCAGTAGTAGAAGTAGCAGTAGTAGTCGAAGTAGTAGCAGATGCATTTGCAACTGCAGTAGTAGCTGCAACAGTAGGAGTACGAGTAGTAGTAGCTGTTGTTGTTGTTGTACATGTTGTAGTAGTACTTGTTGTGGTAGTAGTACTAGCTGAAGTTGTAGTGGGAATAGTAGTTATAGTAGCAAGAGTAGTAGTAGAAGTAGCAGTAACAATAGCAGTAGTTGTAGTAGTAATTGTACTAATAGAAGTAGTAGTGGTAGTAGTTTTTGTAGTAGTAGCTAGAGTAGTACTAGTACTAGTTGAAGTAGTAATAGTAGTAGTATTGGTAGTAGTAGCTATAGCAATTGTAGTAGTATTAGTAAATGCAGTTGCAGTAGAAGTAGTAATAGAAGTAGCCCTAGTAGTTGTAGTAGCTGTAGTTGTAGATGTAGTAGTAGCAGCAGCAATAGTAGTGGCAGTGTAGCAGCAGTAGCAGTCGTAGTAGTAGTTGTTGTTGTAGTAATAGTAGTAGTTGTTGTTGTAGTAGTAGCTGTAGTAGCTATAGTAGTAGTTCTAGTAGTAGTTGTAGCGAAATTAGCCGCAGCAACAGTAGTACTAGTAGTAGCAGCAGCTATAATAGTAGTAGCAGTAGTAGCTGTAGTAGCAACAGTAGTATTAGACTAATAATAGTGGTAGTAGCGATAGCTATAGCTACAGTAGTAGTACTAGTAGTAGTGGTAGTAGTAGTAGTGATAGCCGCAATAGTAGTTGTAGTGGTAGTAGTAGTCGTGGTGGTGGTAGTATTAGGTATAGTGGTAGTAGCAGTAGCATTAGTAGTACTCTGAGTAGCAGTAGTAATTGTAATAGCAGTAGTAGTAGCAAAAGTAGAAGTTGTTATAATAGTAGTAGTAGCGTCAAAAATAATAGTAGTAGTAGTGTTAGTAGTAGTAGTAGTTGTTGTTGTTGTTGTTGTTGTTGTTGTAGTAGTAGTAGCAATAGTAGCAGTAGGAGGAGTCATAGTAGCAGTAGTATTCGCAACAGTGGCAATAGCTGTAGTTGTTGCAGTAGCAGTAGTAATGGCAATAGCAGCAGCAGTAGTTGCAGTAGTAGAAATAGTATTAGTAGTAGAAGCAGCAATAGTAGTAGTAGGAGTAGCAATAGTAGTAGGATAATTAGTAGGAGTATTAGTAGTAGAAGCCGCAGCAGCGACAACACTACTACCAGTAGTAGTAGTGGTGGTAGTAGTAGTAGCAGAAGAAGCAACAACAGCAGCAATAGTGGTAGTATCAGTTATAGTAATAGTGGTTGTATTAGTAGCATTAGTAGCAGAAGTAGCAGCAGTAGTACTAGTAGTAGTTGTGGTAGCAGCAGTAGCAGTAGTAGTAGTAATAGTAGTAGTAACAATATTAGTATTAGTAGTAGTAGTAGTAGTTGTAGCAGCCATAGAAGCAGTAGTAGTTGCAGCAGCAATTGGTGTTGCAACAGCAGCAGTAGCAGTTGTAGTAGTAGTTGTAGTGGTAGTGGTAGTAGTAGTAGTATTAGAAGTATTAGCAGCAGTAATAGCAACAACAGTAGTAGTTGTTGTAGAAGTAGTAGTAGTAGTAGTAGTAGCAGTACCCATTATAGCAGCTGCAGTTGTTGTGGAAGTAGTAGTGGTAGTAGTAGCTGTTGTAGTATTAGTAGTAGTACTAGTGACAGTTGTACAAGTAGTAGTAGCAATTGCGATTATAGCAGTTGAAATAGTAGTAGCAGCTAATGTAATTGTCGTAGTAGAAGTATTAGCAGTAATAGTAGTAAGAGCAACAGAAGTTGTAGCAATAGTACAGGTTGTAGCAGCAGTAGTAGTAGAAGTAGTAGTATGAGTAGCAATAGTAGTGGTAGTAGTAATCATAGTAGTAGTGGTAGTAGTAATCATAGTGGTAGTGGTAGCAAGAGTAGTAGTGGTAGTAGTGATAGTAGTGATAGTAGTAGTAGTAGCTATAGTAGTAGTAGTGGTAGTAGTAGTAGTAGTAGTAGTGATAGTATTGGCAGTACTAGTATAGGTGTCAGTGGTATTGGTAATAGTAGTAGTAGTTGGAGTAGTAGAAGTAGTAGTAGTAGTAGTAGTAGTAGAAGTAGTTGCAATACTAGTACAAGTAGTTGCCCTAGTGGCAGTAGTAGAAGTAGTAGTTGTTGTAATAGCCCTAGTAGTAGTAGTAGCTTGAGTAGCTGTAGTAGTTGTTGTAGTAGTAGAAGTAGCAATAGTAGTAGTAGTAGTAGTAGTAGGAGGAGGAGGAGGAGGAGGAGGAGGAGGAGGAGGAGTAGTAGTAGTAGTAGTAATAGTAGTATTATTATTAGTAGTAGTAGTAATAGTAGTAGTAGTAGTAGTATTAGTAGTAGTAGTAGTAGTAGTAGCAGCAGCAGTAGCAGTAGTAGCAATAGTAGTAGTAGTAGTAGGAGAAGAAGTTGTTATTGTTGTCGCAAAAGTAGTAGTAGTAATACTCATTGTAATAGTAGAAATGGTCGTTGTAGGAGTAGTAGTGGTAGTCGTTGTAGTAGCAACAGTAGCAGTAGTAGCCGTAGCGGTAGTAGTAGCAATAGTAGGAGTAGTAGTAGTAGTAGAAATAATAGTACTTGTAGTAGTAATAGCAGAAATAGTAGTCGTAGCAATAGTAGAAGTGGTAATAGCAACAGTAGTAGTAGTAGAATAAGTAGTATGAGTAGTAGTACTAGAAGCAGTAGCAGTTGTAGTAGTTGTTGTAGTAGTAGAAGTAGCAACATTAGTGGTAGACATAGCAGTAGTAGCATTAGCGGTAGCAGTGGTACTAGAAGTACTAGTAGTTGTACCAGTAGCAGTTGTAGCAATAGCTGTACGAGCAGTAGTTGTAGTTGTAGAAATATTATTATTTGTATAAGCAGCAGCCACAATAGTAGTAGCAGTAATAGTAGTAGTAGTAATAGTTTGATAAGTAGTTGGAGTTGTAGTAGAAGAAGCAACAGCAACAGTAGTTGTGGTAGTAGCAGTAGAAGCAGTAGCCACAACAATAATAGTAGTATCAGTTGTAGTAGTAGTGTTAGTGGTAGCAGCAGTAGTAGTAGCAGTAGAAATAGTAGCTGTAGTAGTAGCTGTAGTGTTAGTAGTAGCAGGAGTAGTAGTAGTGATAGTAGTGGTAGTAGTAGTTGTAGCAACAGCAGTAGTATTATTAGTAGTACTTGTAGCGACAACAGCAGTAGCAGCAGCAGTAATAGCAGCAGCAGCAGTAGTAGTAGCAGTAATTGCAGCAACAGTAGTTGTAGTTGTAATTATTGTAGTAGTAGTAGCCATAGGAGCAGTAGTAGCAATAGTAGAAGTAATAGTCATAGCAGTAGCAGGAGTAGCAATAGTATTAGTTCCAGTAGTGGTAGTAGTAGAAGTAGCAATAGTAGTAGTGGAAGTAGTACTAGCAGTAGTTGTAGTACTAGTAGCAGTTTCAGTAGTACTAGCAGTAGTAGTATTAGCCTCAGTAGTAGCAGTAGTAGTAGTAGTAACAGAAGAAGTAGTGGTAGTAGTAGTAGGGGGAGTAGCATTAGCACTACTTGTAGTAGTAGTAGTGGCCTTAGTAGTAGTTGCAGTAGTAGTAGAAGTAGTAGTAGTTGTAGTAGTAGTAGTAGTAGTAGTAGTAGTAAAGTTGTACTAGTAGAAGTAGTAGTTGCAGTAGTAGAAGAAGTTGTAGTAGCAGCACCATAAGTAGTAATAGTAGTAGTAGCAACAACATAAGTAGTAGTAGTAGTAGGACTATTAGTAGTTGTAATAGTTGTTGTTGTTGAAGTAATAGTAGTAATAGTAGTAGTAGCAGCAACAATATTAGTAGTTGCTATTGTTGTTGTTGTTGTTGTAGTAGTAGTAGTAGCAGTAGAAACAGAAGTAGTTGTACTAGAAGTAATAGTAGTAGTAGTAGTTGCAATAGCAGCAGTAACGGTAAATGCCGCAGCAGCAGCAGCAGTAGTTGTTGTAATATCGGTATCAATAGTAGTAGTAGCCATTGTAGCAGTAGTAGCAGTCGAAGGAGTAGTAGGAGTAGTAGTTATTGTATTAGCAGCAGTAGTAGCAGTAGTAGCGAGAGTAGTACTAGTAGCAGTAGTTGTTGTTGTAGTAATAGCTATTGAAGTAGTTGCATTAGCAGCAGTTATTGCCATAGTAGATGTATTAGTATCATTAGCAGCAAGAGTAGCAGCAGTTGTAGCAATAGTATAGTTAATTGAAATAGTAGCAGTAATAGTAGTAGTAACAGTAGCAGCTGTCGTTATAGCAGTGGTTGTACGAAAAGTTGAAGTAGTACTAGTACTAGTACTAGTAATCATACGAGAAGTAATGGTAGTAGTAGTAATAGTAGTAGGAGTAGTAGTTGTAGTAGTAGAAGTAGTAGTAGTAGTAATAATAATAATAATCTTAGACGTATTAGTAGAAGTTGTAGTAGTAGCATTAGTAGCAGTAGTAGCTGCAGTAGTAGTAGTGGCAATAATAGTGGTAGTGGTATTAGTAATTATAATAGTTCTATTAGCAGCACTAGTATTAGTAGTAGTAAGAGTAGTAGCTGCAGTTGTAGTACTAGTTATTATGGTGGTAGTAGTAGTAGCAGTAGTAATAATCATAGTAGTAGTAGTACCCATAGTAGTAGTAGTACTTGTAGTAGTAGCAGTGGTAATAGTAGTAGTTGTAGGTGTAGTAGTAGCAGTAGTAGTATTGGTATCAGTAGTAGTAGTAGAAGTAGTCGTAGTAGTATTAGTAGTAGCAATAGTACTAGTAGCAGCAGCAATAGTAGTAGTAGTAGCTGTAAAAGTAGTAGTTGTAGTAGTAGTAGTAGTAGTATTAGTAGTAGTAATAGTAATATTAGTACTAGTGGTAGTAGAAGTAGTAGAGTTGTAGAGGAGTAGTAGTAGTAGCAGTATTAGTAGTTGTGGTAGGAGAATTTGGAGTAATTATAGTGGTGGTAGTAATAGTTATAGTAGTTGGAGTAGTAATAGTAGCAGTAGGTGTTATGGTTGTAGTCATAGGCATAGTAGTTGCATTAGTATTTGCAATAGTTGTCGTAGGAGTAGTAGTAATGGTAGCAGTTGCAGTAGCAATAGTTGTAGTAGTAGTGGTTGTAGTAGTTGCACTAGTAGTTGCCGAAGTGGCTGTAGTAGAAGTAGTAGTTGTTGTAATAGTCATTATAGTGGTACAAGTAGGAGTATTACATGTAGTTGTAGTAGTAGTTGTTGTAGTAGTAGCGGTAGTAGTAGTAGTGGTAGTAGCAATAGTTGTAGTAGAAGTAGTAGTATTATTAGTAGAGGTAGCAGTTATAGTGATAGTAGTAGTAGTAGGAGTAGTAGTAGTAGTGGCAGTAGTAGCTGTAGCAATAGTTGCAGTAGTAGTAGTAGCAGTAGTAGGAGTAGTAGTAATAGTAGTAGTAGTAGTAGTAGTAGTAGTAGTAGTAGTAGGACAACTAGTAGTAGCAGTGTTAGTAGTTGTAGTAGGAGAATTTGTATTAATTGGAGTAGTAGTAGTAACAATCATAGTAGTAGGAATCTTAGTAGTAGCAGTAGGAGTTGTAGTTGTTCTCATCGGAAGAGCAATAGTATTAGTAGTTGTAATAGTACTAGTAGGAGTAGTAGCAATGGTAGTTGTAGTAGTAGTAGTATTAGATGTGATAATAGTTGTTGTAAGAGTAGAGTAATTAAAGTACTAGTAGTTGTAGTAGTAGAGTAGCAGTAGCAGTAGTAGATGTGGTAGTAGAAGTAATAGTAGTAGTGGCAAGAGTAGTTGTAGTCACAGTAGTCATAGGTGAAGTTGCAATAGTAGTAGTAGTAGTCATATTAGTAGTAGTAGTAGTAGTCATATTAGTAGTAGCAGTAGTAGTAGTAGTAAAAGTAGTAGTAGTAGTATAAGTAGTAGTAGTTGCGATAATCGTATTAGTAGTAGTAGAAGTTGTAGCAGTAGTTATTGTTGTATTAGTATTAATAGCAGTACTTGTGATAGTAGAAGTAGCTAGAGTAGTAGCAGTAGCAGTAGCAATAGTAGTAGTAGTAGTAGCAACAACAGCAGTAATAGCAGCAGCAGTAGTAGTAGCAGTATTAGTTACAGTAGTAATAGTAGTAGTGGTCGTAGAGGTAGTAGAGTAGTAGTTGGAGTAGTAGTAGTAGAAGTAATAGTACTTATGGTGGTAGAATTTGTAATAATGGTCGTAATAGTAGTAATAGTCGGAGGAGTACGAGTAGTAGTAGTTGCAGTAGGACTTATGGTAGTAGTCATATGATTTGTAGTAATATTAATAGTAGTAACAGAAGTTGTAGGAATAGTAGTAGTGGAAAGTAGGGGTAGTAGTGTTGGTAGTAGAAGTAGTAGTAGTGATAGTAGTGTTAATCGTAGTATTGTAGGAGTAGTAGTAATTCTAGTAGTAGTACTTGTAGTAGTAGTCTGGTAGCAGTAGCAACAGTAGTAGTAGTAGTAGTAGTAGTCGTAGTAGTAGATGTATCGTATTAGCAGTAGCAACTATAGTATTGGTGGTGGTGGTAGTAGTAGTACTAGTAGTAGTATTGATTGAAGTAGTAGTAGTAGTTATTGTTGTTGTAAAAGTCATAGTTGTAGTAAAGGCAAGTGTAGTAGTAGTTGTTGTTGTTGTAGTAATAGTGGTAGCAGTTATAGTTGTAGTTGTAGTAGAAGTAGTAGCTATAATAGAAGTAGTAGTAGTAGCAGTGGCAGTAGTAGAAGTAGTAGTAGTAGTATTATTAGATGTAACAGTAGCAGTAGCAATAGCAATAGTAGTAGTAGTAGGAGTGGTGGTAGTAGCAGTAGTAGTAGTAGCTATATCAGTAGTTGCAGTAAGAGAAGTAGTAGTAGGAGCGGTAGTACTAGTAGGATTAGGAGTAGTAGTATGACTAGTAGTAGTAGCAGTATTAGTAGTTGTTGTAGGATAATTTGTATTAATTGTAGTAGTAGTAGAAATAGTCATAGTAGTAGGAATCTTAGTAGTAGCAGTAGCAATAGTAGTAGAAGTCGTTGGAGTAGCAGTAGTATTAGTAGTAGCAATAGTTGTAGTAGGCGCAGTAGTAGTGGTGGTGGTGGTAGTAGTAGTACTTGTTGTTGTAGGAGTAGTTGTAATCTAGTACTAGTAGTTGTAGTAGTGGTGTAGTAGTAGTAGCAGTAGTTGTGGTAGTAGTAGTCATAGTAGTAGTAGCAAGAGTAGTTGTAGTCATAGTTGTAGTAGTTGAAGTAGCAGCAGCAGTTGTAGTAGTCGTCAAAGTAGTAGTAGCAGTAGTAGTAGCAGTAGTCATAGTAGTTGTAGCAATAGTAGTAGTAGTAGGACGAGTAGCAACAACATTAGCAGTAGCAGAAGTAATAGTTGTAGTAGTAGTAGTAGCAGCAGCAGCAGTAGTAGCAGTAGTTGCAATAGTTGTAGTAGTAGTGGTTGCTATATTAGTACTAATAGCAGTACTTGCTGTAGTAGAAGTACTAGTAGTAGTAGTTGATGTTGTAGTAGCAGTGGTAGCAGTAGTAGTAGTAGTTGATGTTGTAGTAGCAGTGGTAGCAGTAGTAGTAGTAGTTGATGTTGTAGTAGCAGTGGTAGCAATAGCAGCAACAGTAGTAGTAGTAGTAGTAGTAGTAGTAGTAGTAGTAGTAGTATTAATAGTAGTAGTGGTAGTAATTATAGTAGTAGTTGTTGTAGTTGGAATAGTAGCACTAATAGGATTAATAGTAGCACTAATAGTAGGAGTAGTAGTAGCCGCAGTAGCAGTTGTTGTGGTAGTAGGAGTTGTAGCAGTAGTAGGTGTAATAGTGGTAGTAATAGTAGTAGTATTAGCGGTAGTTGTAGCAGTCATAGTAGTAGCAGTACTCGTTGTAGTAGATATAGAAGTAGCAGTAGTAGACGTAGTAGTAGATGTAGTAGTAGCAGTGTTAGTAGTAGGATCATCAGCAGCAGCAGCAGCAGTAGAAGTAGCGGTAGCAGTAGTAGTAGTAGTAGCTGCAGTAGTCGCAACAACATCCGTCGCAGTAGTTAGAGTATTAGTGGTTTTTGTAGTAGTAGTAGTAGCACTAGAAGTAATTGTAGTAGTAGTAGTAGTAGTAATTGTAGTAATAGGAGGAGGAGTAGTTCCAGTTGTACCAATAGAAGTAGTAGTAGTATTGGCAGTAGTAATAGTAGTTGTAGGAGTTGGAGTAAAAGTAGTAGTATTAGTCTTAGTAGTCGTACTAGTGGTAGTAGTAGTAGAAGGAGTAGGAGTAGTAGTAGTAGAGGAAGGATTAGTAGAAGTAGTAGCAAGAGTAGTAGTAGGACCAGGAGTAGTGGTAGAAGTAGTTGTAGTAGTGGTAGCAACAACTACAGCGGCAGTAGTAGCAGCAATAGTTGTAGCAGCAGCAGTAGTAGGACTAGTAGTTGTTGTAGTATTAATAGTAGCAAAAGTAGTAGTAGCAGTGGTAGTAGTAGTGGCCGTTGTGGAAGTAGTTGTAGTAGTTGTAGTAGGAGTAGTTGCAGTGGTAGAAGTAGTAGCAGTAGTAGTCATTGAAGTAATTGTAGTTGTATTAGTATTAGTAGTAGTAGTCATAGTAGTAGTAGAAGCAGTAGAGTAGTAGTAGGAGTAGTAGTAGTAGTAGAAGCTGTAGCAGCAATAGTAGTTCTAGTAGTTTTTGTAGTAGTCGTAGCAGCAGTAGCCATTGTAGTATTAGTGGTAGTAGTAGCAGCAGCAGTAATAGCAGCAACAGCAGTAGTAGTAGCAGTAGTAGTGGTAGTAGTAATACGACAAGTAGTATTAATACTAGTAGTAGTTCTAGTAGTATTTGTTGTAATGGTATGAGTAGTTGTAGAAGTAGCAGCAATAACAGCAGCAATAGCAGTAGTAGAAGTTGAAGTAGCAGCAACAACAACAACAGGATTAGGAGTACCTGTTGTAGGAGCTTGAGTAGTAGTAGTAGTAGCAAGGGTACGAATAGGCATAGAAGTAGTTATAATAGTAGCAGCAATTGTAGAAATGGTAGTAGTTGCATAACTAGGAGTAGTAGAAGTAGTAGTAGTAGTAGTAGCGGGAGTAGTAGTAGTAGTAGCTGTAAAAGTAGTTACAGTAGTAGTAGTAATAGTCGTAGTAGTTGTAGTAGTAGTAGTAGTAGTAGTAGTAGTAGTAGCAGCAGTAGTAATAGTAATATTAGTAGTATTGGTAGTAGAAGTTGTAGAGTAGTAGTAGTAGCAGTATTAGTAGTTGTGGTAGGATAATTAGTAGTAATTGTAGTGGTAGTTGTAATAGTCGCAGTTGTGGTAGTAGTAGGATTAGTTGTAGTTGTAGTTGTAGTTGTAATTGTAATTGTAGTATTACAAGCAGTAGTAGTAGTTTTAGTAGCAGTTGTGGTAGTAGTAGCATTAGTTGTAGTTGTTGCTGTAGTTGTAGTAGTAGTAGCTATAGAAGTAGGAGTAGTAGTAGCAGCAGTAGTAGTCGTAGAAGAAGTAATAGTAGTATTAGCAGAGGTAGTAGTAGTAGTAGTAGCAGTAGTAGTAGTAGTAGGGGTAGCAGCAGCAGCAATAGTAGTAACTGTAGCAATAGTTGCAGTAGTAGTAGTAGTAGTAGTAGTAGCAAGAGTAATAGTAGTAATAGTAAGAGTAGCAGCAACAGTAGTAGTAGTAGTAGTAGGACAAGTAGTAGCTGTAGTACGAGAATTTGCATTAATTGTAGTAGTAATAATAATGTTTAGGGTAGTAGGATTCTTATTGGTAGCAGTAGGATTGGTAGTAGTAGTCGTAGGAGTGGCAGTAGTATTAGAAGTAGTAATAGTAGCAGTAGGAGTACTAGTAGTGGTAGTAGTAGTAGTATTAGTATTAGTAGCAGTAATAGTAGTAATAGTAGTAGTTATAGGAGTAGTAGTAGATCTAGTACAAGTAGTAGTAGTAATAGTGTAGTAGTTGTAGCAATAGATGTGGTAGTAGTAGTCATCATATTCGTTCTACCAAGAGTTATTGTAGTTGCAGTAGTTGTAGTAGAAATAGTTGTAGCAGTAGTAGTAGTAGTCATATTAGTAGTAGCAATGGCAGTAGTAGTAGTCATAGTAGTAGTAGTAGTCATAGTAGTAGTAGCAGTGGTAGTAGTAGGACGAGTAGCAAGAATAGCAACAACTGCAGAAGTAATAGTAGTAGTAGTGGTAGTGCAGTAGTTGTAGTTGTAGTGGTTGTAGTTGTAGTAGCAACCGCAGTTGTTGTGGTGGTGGTGGTAGTAGTAGTAGTAGTAGTAGTATTAGTAGTAGTAGTAGTTGGACTAGTAGTTGTTGTTGCATTAATAGTAGCAATAGTAGGAGTAGTAGTAGTAGTAGCAGTTGCTGTAGTGGAAGTAGTTGTACTAGTAGCTGTAGTTGTACTAGTATTAGTAGTATTAGTGGGAGTAGTAGAAGTTGGAGTAGTAGCTGCAATAGTCATAGAATTAGTTGTATTTGTATTAGTATTAGTAAGAGTAGTAGTAGAAGAAGCAATAGAGTAGTAGTAGTAGTAGCCATAGTAGCAATAGTAGTTTGTAGCAGTATTAGTAGAGGTAGTATTCATAGCAGTAGTAGTAGCATAAGCAATTATTGTATTTGTAGTAGCTACAGCAGCATGAGTAGTAGCAGTAGTAGTAGTAGTAATAGTAGTGGTGGTGGTAGTAAGAAGACAAGTAGTACTAAGACTAGTAGTAATAGTAGTAGTGTTAGTTGTTGTAGTAAGAGCAGCAGTAGAAGTCGCGGCAATAGCAGTAGCAGTAGTTGAAGTAGTAGCAGCAACAACAACAGGATTAGGAGTACTTGTAGCAGGAGCAGGAGTAGTAGTAGCAGCAGCAGCAAGAGCAGGAATCACTGTAGAAGTAGTGATAATAGAAGCAGCAGTTGTAGAAGTGGTAGTAGTAACACAAGTAGTAGTAGAAGCAGTAGTAGTAGTAGAAGTAGTAGTGGTAGTATTAGTAATAGTAGTACTAGGAGCGGCAGTAGTAGTAGTGGGAGTAGTAGTAGTAGTCGCAGTAAAAGTAGTTACAGTGGTAGTAGTAGCAGTGGTAGAAGTAGTAGTAGCAGTAGTAGTAATAGTAATATTAATAGTAGAAGTAGTTGAGTAGTAGTAAAAGCAGCAGTAGTAGCAGTATTAGTAGTTGTGGTAGGAGAATTTGTATTAATTATAGTGGTAGTAGTAGTCATAGTAGTTGGAGTAGTAGTAGTAGCAGTTGGAGTTGTGGTAGTAGTTAAAGGAGTAGTAGCAGTATTAGTAGTTGTAATAGTAATAAAAGTAGTAGTAGTTGAAGTAGGAGTAGAAGTAATGGTAGCAGCAGCAGCAGTACTATTAGTAGCGGTAATAGCAGTAGCTGGAGGAGTAGTAGTTATTCTAGTAGTAGTACTTGCAGTATTGGTGTAGTAGCAGTAGCAGTAGTTGTAGTAGTAGTAGTACTCATATTTGTAGTAGTCATGGTAGTAGTAGTAGCAGTAGTAGTGGTCGTAGTAGTCATAGTAGTAGTAGCTGTAGCAGTAGTATTAGTAGTAATAGTAGTAGTAGTATAACTAGCAGCAGTAGTAGTATTGGTCGAAGTAGTAGTAGTAGCAGTAGTACGTGTAGTAGTAGTAGTAGTAGTAGTAGTAGTACGTGTAGTATTAGCAGCAGTAGTAGTAGCATTGGTCGAAGAGTAGTAGTAGTAATAGTAGTAGTGGTACGTGTAGTAGTAGTAGCAGTAGTAGAAATACGTGTAGTAGTAGTAATAGTTGTAGTAGCAGTAGTAGTAGTGGTGGTTGCAGTAGTAGTATTGGTAGTCGTAGTTGTAGTAGTATTGGTAGTAGTAATAGTAGTAGCAGCAGTAATAGTAGTATTGGTCTAAGTAGTACTAGTAGTAGTAGTAGTAGTAGTAGTAGTATGCGTAGTAGTAGTAGTAGTAGTATGTGTAGTAGCAGTCGTAGTAGTAGTAGTAATGGTAGTAGTAGTAGTAATAATAGTAGTAGTGGTTGGAATAGTAGTACTAGTAATTGTCGTAGTGGATGTAGTAGCAGTAGCTATTGTTATAATAGTCATTATAGTAGTGCAAGCAGGATTAGTAGTAGTAGTAGTTATAGTGGTAATAGTATTAGTTGTAGTTGTAGTAATGTTGTGGTACTAGTAGTGGCTAGAGGTAGGAGTAGTAGTAGCAGTGGTAGTAGTAGAAGTAGTAGTAGAAGTATTAGTAAAGGTAGTAGTAGTAGCAGTAGTAATAGTTGCTGTTGCAGCAGTTGCTGTAGTAGTAGTATTAGGGGTAGGAGTAATAGTAGTAGTAGTAGTAGCTATTGTAGTCAGACAAGTAGTTGTAGCAGTATTAGCCGTTGTAGTATGAGAATTTGCATTAATTGTAGTAGTGGTAGTAACAGTCAGAGTAGTACGAAACTTATTGTTAGCAGGAGTGGTAGTAGTAGTCGTTGGAGTAGTAGTAGTATTAGTAGTAGTAATAGTAGCAGTAGTAGTAGTAGTGGTAGTAGTTGCAGTTTTAGTATTAGGAGCAGTAATAGTAGTAGTTGTAGGAGTAGTAGTAATTCAAGTACTAGTAGTTCTAGTAGTAGTGTAGTAGTAGTAAAAATAGATGTGGTAGTAGTAGTCATAGTATTAGTAGTACCAAGAGTAGTTGTAGTCGCAGTAGTAGTAATAGTAATTGTTATATTAATAGTAGCAGTGGTAGTAGTAGTGGTCAAAATATTGTAGTAGCAGTAATAGTAGTAGGACGAGCAGCCAGAGCAACAGCTACTACTACTACTATTGCTACAACATCAACTACTGCTGCTGCTACTGCTGTTACAACAACAACAACTACTACTACTGCAATTGCTACTACTACTACAACTTCTACTGCTGCTGCTGCTACTGCTACTACTAATACTACTCTACTACTATTACTGCTACTAATCCTGCAACTAGTTCTACTACAACTACTAATGGTACTATTACGAATGCTACTAGTAGTACTACGACTACTACTGCTAGTTCTACTACGACTAGTACTACTACGACTACTACTACTACTGCTGCTGCTACAACTATAACTATAGCGGCTGCTACTACTGATATTATCACTGTTATAGCTACTACTTCTACGACTACTACTACTTCTCTTGCTATAATCACTAATCCAACCACTACTGTTGTTTGTACTACTTCTACTCCTACAAAAACTACTGCTGCAACTGCTACTTCTACTACTACTAGTATTACCACTACTATCACTACTTCTTCTACTGCTACTATTATGGCTACTACTGCTACATCTGCTACCACTACTATGACTGCTACTACGGCTAGTAATGCTACTACTACTAATACGACTGCTACTACGACAACTACAACTACTACTTTTGTTGTTGTTGCTGCCGCTGCTACTAATCTATTACTGCCGCAACTTCTAGTACAACTACTACAAATATTGCTACTGCTACTACTACTGCTGCTGCTGCTGCTACTACTACTAGTACTACTAATCCTGCTACTACTACTGCTGCTACTACTACTACTAGCACTACTACTCCTGCTACTACTACTGCTACTACTACTACAACTACTAGTGTGGCTACTACTTCTCCTGCTCCTACTACTACTAATGCCACAAGTACTACCACCACAATAACTACTATAACAACTACTACTTCTACTATTAAAACTAATACCACTACTGCTACTACTACAACAACAACAACTAATACTACAGCTAAAACTAATACTACTATTTCTACTACTTCTACTACAACTTTTTCTCCTACTATTACTACCAATACAACTACTACTACGTCTGCTACTACTACCGCTACAACAAGGACTGCTACTACTCTTGCTGCTACTATTTCTACTGCTAGTACTACTGCTACTGCTACTACTGCTATTATTGGCACTACAACTACTACTACAACTACAGCTACTACTATAGCTAATGCTACTATTACTGTTGTTCCAATTGCTACTATTACTAGTACTACAACTCCTATGACTACTGCAATTGCTACTACTATTGCTTCTACTACTACTGCTACTACTACTAATAATAATAATAATAATAATACTACTACTACTTCTACCACAACTATTAATACTACTACTGCTGCTACTATTTCTACAGCTACTGCTACGTTAACTACTACTCCAACTAATGCAACTGCTGCTACTACTCTCGCTACTACTCCTATTGCTACTACTGGCTCTACTACAACTGCTACAACAACAACTACTACTACCCTAACTACTAAAACTACTACTACTAGTAGTACTACGGTAGATGCCACCGTTGCTGCATCTATAATCGTTGCTATTGCTACTAGTGCAACTACTACTTCTACTACTGCTACTACTGCTACAACTACTACTACTACTCCTATTGCTACTACTACTCCTATTGCTACTACTACTACTACTACTGCAACTACTGCTGCTGCTACTAATACAATAACAACTACTACTACTACTGCAACTATTTCTGCTACTAATACTTTTACTTCCAATACTACTACTACTACTCCTACCATGACCACTATAGCTGTAGTGGTTGCTCCTGCAACTACTCTTGCGACTTCTCCAACTACTACAACTACTGCTGCTACTACTATTGCTACTTCTACTACTACAACTACTACGGTTGCTCCATATGCAAATACTGCTGCTGCTGCTGCTACAACAACTAACACTACTACTCCCACCCCTACAACTATTGCTACTGCTACTACTACAATTATAGCTGCTGCTACTACTAATACAACCACCATTCCTACTACCACTATGACTACTACTGTTACTGCCACTACCAGGGAAACTACTGCAACTAGTACTCTTGCTACTACTACTACTACAACTACTATTATTTCTACTAATGATGCTACTACAAGTATTGTGACTACTACAACTTTAGTTTCTACTACTACAACTGCTACTACTACTGCTGCTGCTTCTGCTACTACAATAACTACTACTAGTACTACTACTTCTCCAACTTCTACTACTACTATTAATACTACGACTACTATTACTATTACTACTGTTAATACAACTGGTACTACTACTACTACCACCACTACTTCTACTATTGCTACTACTACTCCTACTCCTACTTTTACTAACCACTAATACTACTACTATAACTGCTACTACTTTTACTACTACTACTACTACTACTACTACTAGTACTATTGCAACTACTGCTACTACTGTTCCTTATACTACTACTCCTACTACGACTACTACCACTACTGCCTCTACAACTAATACTACTATTACTCCTACTTCTGCTACTAATACTACTATAACTACTACAACTAATACTACTACTAGTAATACTATTACTGCTAATACTACTACTATTACTACTACTACTACAACAACTAATACCATTTGTGCTACCACTACTGCTACTACTACCACTTCTACTACAATAACTATTACTATTACTACTACTACTTCTAGTACTACTGCTACTACTACTAGTACTTGTTCTTCTACTACTACTACTACAACTTCTGTGACTACAACCGCTACTTCTTCTACTACTAGTACTACTAATAGTACTACTACTACTACTGCTACTATTGCTACTACTATTGCTACCCCTACTGCTACTATTGCTGCAAGTGCTACTACTACTACTTCTACAGCTGCAACAACTACTGCTACTCCTGCTACTACAGCTACTACAACCACTACTACTTCTACAACTACTGCTACTACAGCTACTGCTACTACAACAAATACTACTTCAGTTACTACGAGTGCTACCACTACTATTGCTAGTACTACTGCTGCTGCTACTACTGCAACTACTACTATTACTAGTACTGCTGCTCCAACTTCACCTACTACTACTAGTGCGACATCTGCTACTACTACTACTACTACTACTACTACTACTACTACTACTATGACAACTACAATTGTTGTTTCTACTACCACTGCTATTGCTACTACAACTACTAATACAACAACCGCTACTACTACTTCCGCTACTACTACTAATACGACGCCTACCACAGTTGCTATTACTACTACTTCTATGATTGTTACTACTTTGCTATTGCTACTTTGACTACTACGACCGCTACAATTACAACAACAACAACTACTACTACTACTGCTACTACTAGCTCTGCTACTACCACTACTACTGCTACCACTACTGCTACTACTTCTACTACTACTATTACTAATACTACTACAACAACAACTACTACAACAACAACAACAACAACTACTCCTACAACTGTGACTACTAGTACCACCACTACTACGACTACTATTTCTTCTACCACTGCTACTACTTCCACAACTACTATTGCTATTGCTGTAGCTACTACAACTATTGCTATTTTTGCTACTACAACTGCTTCTACTACTACGTCAACTACTGCTACTACTACTGCTACTACTGCTATAGCTTATACAACTACTTGTCCTAGTCCTACTACTACTACTACTCTAACTGCCATTTCTACTACAACCACTTCTGAAGCTACGGATACCCCTACTACAACTGCTACTACCACTACTTGTACTTCTTGTACAGCTACTTTTGTTGCTATTACTACCACTGCTACTACTATTGCTACCAGTATAAGTACAACTGCTACTAGTGCTACTACTACGACCACTACTACTACTACTACTACTACATCTTGTACTTATACTATTACTACTACTACTACTACTCATACTACTACCGCTATTACTAGTACTTCTGCTTCTATTACTACTACAACTACTACTTTTGGGACTACTTCTGCTACTACTACAAATGTTACTACTATTACTACTTCTACTACTTTCACTGTTATTACTTCTGCTACTACCGCTGCTGCTGCTACTGCTACTACTATTACAGATTCAACAACAACTATGGGAACTATTACTGGCTCTACTTCTGCTACCACTGCTAGTAGTACTACTACTTCTACTACTACTACTTCTACTCCTAGAACTATGACTACTTTTCCTACAACTACTGCTGCTACTACTACTTCTCCTACTACCACTACTACTGGTACAATTATCGGTATGGTATCTACTACTACTACAGATTCTACGACTGCGACTACTACTTCTGCTACTACTTCGACTATGCCTAATATTACTACTACTACAACTACATTTATTGCTACTACTACAACTGGTGCTACTGCTACTACTGATACTAATACTCCAACTACTACAACTACTATTATTACTACTGCTGTTGCTATTGCTACTACTACTACAGCTGCTACTCCAACAAATACTACTGCTGTTGTTGCTACTACTACAACTACTGCTACTCCAACAAATACTACTACTGCCACTACTACTTTGGCTACAACTTGTGTTACTACTACTACTACTACCACCACTACTACTGTTACTACTACTGCTACTACTACTATAACTACTATTACCACTTCTAAGACTCCTACAACTTCTACTACTACTATAACTACTATTATTACTACTACTACAACTACAACTACTGCTACTTCTATAACTACCACTACTACTGCTACAACTACTACCGGTACCATTGCTCCTACTGCTACTACTAATACTACTACCACTGCTGCTGCTACTTTTACTGCTACTAATACTACTACTATTACTACCACTACTACTAGTTCTCTTACTACAACAACTACTAAGATTGCTGCTATTGTTGCTACTGCAACAGTTGCTTCTACTACCACCACAACTATGACTACTACAAATGCGACTCCTACTAATGCTTTCACTACATCTACTGCTACTACTACTACTTCCCCAACTACTTCTACTAGAGTTACTACTATTGCTTCTGCAGCTACGGCTACCACTACTACTCTACGACTGCTACAACTACTGCTACTACTACTACTTATCCTACTTCTCCTACAGCTGCTACTACGACAGTTACTACTCCTACAGCTGCTACAACTACTACTTTGACTACCCAGTCTACTAAAACTACTACTACTACTTCTACTCCTCCTACTTCAGCTATTGCTGCTTCTGCTACTACTACAACTTCTACCAATACTGTTCCAACTATTACTGCTTCTACTGCTATTACTCCTACTATTATGACTACTACAACTAAAACTGTTGCAGCTCTTGCTACTAGTACTACTACTACCTCAACTGGTACTACTGAACCTCTAACTACTACTACAATAACAACAACTACTACTACTACCGTTACTCCTACTACTACAGCTACTACATCAAGTGTTGCAACTACTCCAACTGCTACAACTACTTCTTCTGCTGCTACTACTATGACTTCTACTACTACATCTACCAGTACAACGGATGTTATGATGGCTACAATTACTACAAGAACTACTTCTGCTACCGCTTCTACTGCTACTGCTACTACTCTGCGACTACTGCTAGTACTGCTACTACTACAACTATTGGAACTTGTGCTATAACTGCAACTTCTACTACAACTTGTACTGCTACTACTTCTATTGCTTCTACTACTACTTCTCCTACTACAACCACTGCTACTACGACTGCTACTACCACTACTGCTACTACTACCACTGCTGCTGCTGCTACTACTACTACTACGACTACCACTACTATAGATGCTACTATTATAGCTTCTACTACAACTATAACTTCTACCACTACTACTACTTCTACTACTACTACTACAACTACTACTTCTTCTACTACTACTAATTCTACTACTACAACTACTGCTACTAGTACTACTGCGAATACTACTATGATTGCGACTACTATTACTTCGACTGTGGATAGAACTACTCCTACCACTACTGCTGCTACTTTTGCTTCTACTGGTACTTCTACTACTTCTTTAACTACTACTTCTGCCCCTACTACTACTTCTGCTACTATTACCACCGCTACAATTACTACAACTAGTACAACAATTGCGACTATTACAGTAACTACTACTACTATGTTGACTAATATTACTGCTACTACCTCTACCACTACTACTACTATAGCTACTGCCACTACTACTATAACAATTACTATTATTACTACTACTACAACAACTACTACTACTACTATTGCCACTACTACAACTATGACTACTTCTAAAGTAATACTACTAATGTTGTTGCTGCTACTACTGCCACTACTACTATAATTGTTGCTGCTACTATTACTGCAACTAGGACTATGACTGCTACTATTACTGCAACTAGGACTATGACTACTATTACTGCAACAATAATAACTACTATTACTGCTACAACTTCTACTACTAATTCTCCTACAACAACAAGCACAACTTCTACTACTACTTCTCCTACTACTACTACTACTGTAGCCACTACCACTACTACTACTAATACTTATTCTACTACTACTACTTCGATAGCCACTACCACTACTGCTGCTTCTATTGCTGCAACTTCTACTAGAATAACTGCAAATACTACTGCAACTACTTCTGCTACTACTACTACTGCAACAACAACAACTACTGTCGCTGTTATTGCTGTTGTCGCTGCTGCGTCTGTCACTACTACTACTATTGCTACTACTGTTACTACAACTACTGCTACTATTGGTATTTGCTTCTACTACAACTACCACTAGTACTACTCCTACTATTTTCGATACCCCTACTTTGGCTTCTTTTACTACCACTACTACAACAACAACCAATATTGCATGTGCTACTCCTACTACTACTACTTCTACTGATTTTGCTACTATTACTGCTACTTCGAGTAATACTAAGACCGCCACTAATGTTGCTACTTCTATGGCTGGAGCAACTACTAGTACTGGAACTGCTATGGCTACTACTAATAATACTACTGCTACTTCTTCTACCACTTCTGCTACTCTTACGGCTGCTACTACTACTGATACGTCTACTTTTGCTACTACTGCTACTATTCTTACTATAACTACTTCTGCTGCAACTACTACAGTAGCTATTGCTACTACTATTACTGCTGCTATTGCTTCTACTGCTACTGCTACTACCACTATTACTACAACTACTACTATTGTTGTTGTTGTTGCTGCTGTAGCTACTATTACTACTACTGCTATTACATTTTCCTCCTACTAATACTATTGTGACTACTACTACTACAAGTAATAATACCACTGCTAGTACCACTATTACTAGTATTGCTGCTATTGCTGCTGCAATTGTTGCTACAACTACTACGGCAGATGTTGTAACTACTTCTGCTACTACTAATACTACTACTACTGTGACTACAACTGCAAATGACACTACTACTACACTACTATCACTACTATCACTACTACTACCAATACTACTACTGCTACTACTACTACCACCACGACGACCACTACTACTACAGTTGCTGGTACTACAACTACTACTACTACTACTACTGTTGCTATAACTATTGCTACAACCACCACCCTTACAACTTCTCCAACTACTATTACTGCTGCTACTTGTATTATAGCTTCAACAACTACTATTACTGCTGCTACTTCTATTATAGCTACTACTACTGCTGCTACTTCAACTACTACTCCTACTAGTACTCCAACTACTATTTCTGCTTGCCACTACTGCTATAGCTATGACTATTACAACTGCAAGTACTACTACTACAACTTCTATTAATAGTATTACTGGTACCACTACTACTGCTACTGCTGCTGCTGCTGCTACTACTACTAGTACTACTATTACCAAACAACTATTCCTGCTACTACTACTCATGGTACTGCTATTACTGCTACCAGTACTACAACTATGACTGCTACATCTACTGGTATGACTACTACATCTACTACAACTACTAAGACTACGACTACTACTATTGTTGTTGCTACTACTACTACTACTACAGCTTCTACTACTGCTTATACTGCTATTGCTACTACTACTAGTAATACTACTACTACCACTACTACATCTACTACTAATTCGACTACCCCTACTACTACTAATGGTACTACTGCTATTATCGCTACTATTGCTACTCATGCTACCGCTACTATGCTACTACTACTGATGCTACCGCTACTATGCTACTACTTTTACTAGTACTACTGCTCTTATTACAACTACTGCTCCTACAACCACTGCTATTGCTGCTACCCCTACTACTGCTACTCCTACTAATACTACAATTGCCACCACTACTACTACCACTATTGCTGCTACTTCTCCTGCTATTACTTCTAGTACAACTACTACTACAACGACTACTACAGCTATGACTAGTACTATAGCTACTACTATTACTACCACTACTACTACTGCTACTACTACTACTGCTGCTACAACTGCGACTGTTGCTACAACAACAACAACTACTACTCATACTACTAATACTACTATTATTAATACTATCACTATAACTACTACTACTACTATAACCGCTACTACTATTGAGAATACTTCTACTGTTACTACTACTATAACTACTACTACTACTCCTACTGCTACTGCTACTACTCATACTACGACTGCTACTACTACTACTGCTACTACTACTGCTACTGCTACTACTACTGATACTACCACTATTAGTACCAGAATTACAACTTCTCCTACTACTACTACTACTAATATTATTGCCGCTGCTGCTGCTGATACTACTGATGCTACTGTTCATACTACTACTGCTATACTGCTACTGCTACCACTATTATAGCTACTACTACTACTACTGCTGCTGCTGCTGCTACTAACGCTTCCACGACATCTTCTTCTACTACTACTACTTCCCCTCCTACTTCTACTACTTTTACTACTATTGGCTCTACTGCTGCTGCTACAACTAAAACTAATTCTTCTACTGCTACTACTACTACTACCACCACCACCACTACTGCTGCTACTACTACTACTACTACTACTACTACTACTGTTGCAACAGATGTTACTACAACTACCACCATTACAACTTCTCCAACTACTATTACTACTGCTACTTGTATTATAGCTTCTCCAACTGCTATTACTGCTGCTACTTGTATTATAGCTACTACTACTACTGCTACTTCAACTACTACTACTACTAGTACTATAGCTACTACTTCTTCTTGCCACTACTTCTATAGCTATGACTATTACAACTGCAAGTACTATTACTACAACTTCTTCTAATAGTACTGCTCGTACCACTACTATTGTTGTTGTTGCTACTACTACTACTACTAGTACTACTATTACTAAACACTATTCCTGCTACTACTACTGCTACTACTAGTGCTACTCATGGTTCTGCTGTTACTGCTACCACTACTACAACTACGACGGCTACATCTACTGGTGTGACTACTACAGCTACTACAACTATAAAGACTACTACTACTGCTTATACTGCTATTGCTACTACTACAAGTACAACTACTACTACCACTACTACTTCTACTACCAATTCTACTACTCCTACTGCTATTACTACTACTAATGCTACCGCTACTATGCTACTACTTCTTTTGCTAGTACTATTGCTCTTATTACAACTACTGCAACAACAACCACTGCTATTGCTGCTACCCTACTACTGCTACTCCTACTAATACTACAGTTGCCACCACTACTACTACCACTACTACTGCTACTTCTCTTGCTATTACTTCTCGTACAACTACTACTACAACGACTACTACAGTTATGACTAGTACTATAGCTACTACTATTACTACCACTACTACTGCTGCTGCTGCAACAACAATAATAACTACTGATACTACTAATACTACTACTACCACTACTACTACTATTGTTACTACTATTACTATAACTACTACTACTACTACTATAACCACTACTACTACCGAGAATATTGCTACTGCTACTACTACTATAACTACTACTACTACTCCTACTGCTACTGCTACTACGAATACTACGACTGCTACTACTACTACTACTACTGCTACTATCGATACAACCACTGTTAGTACCACAATTACAACTTCTCCTATTACTACTACTAATACTACTACTACTATTGTTGCTGCTACTAGTGATGCTACTGCTCATACTACCACTACTATAACTACTACTACTGTTATTGCTACTACTACTGCTGCTACTGCTACCACTACTATAGCTACTGTTGCTGCTGCTACTCCTACTAACGCTGCCACGACATCTACTGCTACTACTACTACTTCCCCTCCTACTTCTATTACTGTTACTACTATTGCTTTTGCTGCTGCTGCTACCACTAAAACTAATACTACTACTGGTACTACTAGAACTTCTACTACTTCTACTACGGCTACTACTATGATAGCTTCTACAACTACTTCTACTACTTCTACTACTACTGATGCTACAACAACTACTACTACTACCCCTACTACTAAAACTACTCCTATTACCTCTACTATTGCTACTACAGCTACTACTGCTATTATCGCTACTACTGCTACTACCACTATTATCGCTACTACTATTCCTACCGCCACGTTTGATACTACTACTGCTACTACTATGACAGCTACAACTGCCCATGCCACTATAGCTACTATTGCTACTACAACTTCTACTCCTACTACTACATGTAGTACACCTACTGCTGCTACTACTACTACAATTTCTGCTACTATTGCTTTTACTACTACTACTACTACGACTACGACTACTACTACAACAGCCACAACTCCTGTTGTTGCTACGGCTACGGCAACTACAACTATAACCTCTCCTACTTCTATGACTTCTGCTAGTACTACAACTACTACAACTATAACTTGTGCTACGACTACAACTAATGCTGCGCTTACTACTAATACTACTACTACTGCTCCTACAACTTCTACTATAGCTACTACTACAACTACTACTACTAATACCATAACTACTAATACGGTGGCTACTACATTTGCTATTACTCTACAACTACCACTATAATTACAAGAACTACTACTACTTCTACTACTACTACGGCTGCTATGACTACTACTACGACTACTACTACTACTACTACAACTACTATTACCTCTACTTCTACTATGACAACTATTACTACTACTACTACATCTACTACTGCCACTATTAGTACTACTGCTGCTGCTGCTGCTGCTATCACTAATAATACTACCACTACCGCTACTATTACTTCTAATACAACTACTACAACAACTATGACTACTATTTCTACTACTACTACTACTACTTCTATGACAACTACTGCCACTACTACTGCTATATCTACTACTACTACTACTACAAGTTCTGTTGTTGCTACTATTGCTTCTACTGCTACCATTGCAACTACTGCTACTTCTGCAACTACTCCTACAACTACAACTACCACAACTACTATGACGACAACTACTACTGCTGTTGCTACTGCTATTGCTACTACAGCTACCACGGCTACTACTACTACTTCAACTACTACTACTACTTCTGCTACTGTTGCTACTACTACTACTACTTCTACTACTGCCACAACTATTACTAATCCTACTACTCCTACTACTACTATAACAACTTCGACTATTACTGCTACTGCTACTGCTATTTTCTCCACTGCTACTCCTACAACTGCTAATGCTACTACTATTACTACTACTCCTACTGCTATTGCTACTACTACTACTACCACCCCAACTACCAAAAATACTACTACTACTTCTGCTGTTGCGACTACAGTTACGAATGCTATTATCACTACTACTACTATTGCTATTATTGCCACTACTGTTACTACAACTACTACAACTACTACTGGCCATGCTGTTATAGATATTATTGCTACTACAACTTCTACTCCTGCTACTACTACTTATACTACCCCAACTACTACTACCACTACTACAATTTCTTCTACTACTACCTTTACTACTACCACTACTATGACCACTACTACAACTGCTACTGCCCCAACTATTGCTACGGCTGCTGTCGCAGCGGCTACTGCTACTACTAGTACTACTTCTCCTACTTCTACAAATATTGATACTACTATTACTACTGCTACTGTTGATACTTGAACTCCAAACGCTAGTGCTACTATGACAACAACTACTACAGCTCCTACTACTATGACTATTACTACCATAACTACTACAACTCCTGCTACTACTACTATTACTACTACGTCAACAGCTACTATTGATAGTCCTACTACAACTACTACTACCACTTCCACTACTACTACAACTACTAATACTACTAATACTACTGCTACTGCTGCTACTACAGCTACGTCGGCTACTATTGATGCTCTTACTACTACTTCTACAACTACTACTGCAACTATGACTTTTGCTACTACTTGTACTACAACATTGGATGCTACGACTGTATAACTACTATAACTACTACTTCGAGTACTACTTCAACCGCTACTACTGCTACTGTTGTTACTGCAACTACTACTACAACTACAACTATTGCAACTTGTGCTACAACTGCTACTTTTACTACAACTACAACTGCTACTACTTTTACTTCAACTACTACTATTGCTTTACTACTACTTCTCCTACTATTACCACTACTGCTACAACTACTACTGCTATTGTTGCTACTGATACTATAGCTACTACTACTACTACTACTTCTACAGCTGCACTATTACTGCTTCCGCTACAACTACTACTTCCACCACTACTACTTCTAATACTACAACAGTTGCTACTACTACTACTACTACTACTACTACTACTACTACTACTACTACTACTATTATTATTACTACTACTACTACTAGTACTACTACTACTTCTACTACTACTACTACTACTACAACAACAACTATTACTACTACTTCCCCGACTACTACTTCTGCAACTACTACTACGACTACTGGTACTACTATGGCTACTGCTATCGATGCGACTATTATTAGTATGACAATGATACTACTGCTACTACAACAACTACTACTTCTGCTACTATTGCTACTTCTACTACTACTCCAACTATTATGACTGCTTCTATTACTACTTTTGCTACTACTACCACTGCAACGGCTATTGCTACAACTACCACACTATTGTAGCAACTAATACTATTGCTACTCTTGCTACCACTACTACTACAACAACTACTACTGCTACTACAATTGCTACTAATAGTACAACAATAACTATAATTACTATTGTTGCAGCTACTACTATTACTGCTACTATAATTACTACTACTACACTGGTACTACCACTATTATAACTACTGCTACGCTAATACTTTTTTTGTTGTTCTCGCTACTACAACTACTACTTCTATAACTGCTGCTACTACTACTACAACTACTACTATTACTATTGCTGCTACTACTACTGTTTCCACTACAACAACAACAACTACTACAACTACTACCACCACTTCTATTACCACTTCTGCTACTATTGCTAATACTACTACGACAACTACTACTAGCAATACTAGTACTAGTACTACTACTACTACTGCAACAGCTACTGCTGCTACTACCACAACTATTGTTCCTATTACTACTATTATTACACCTACTACTACTCCTCCTCCTCCTCCTACTACTCATATTACTATTACTATTGCTACAAGTACATCTGCTACTCTTACTACTACTACTACTACTACTACTACTGCTACTATTCCTACTTCTGCTCTCACTACTGCTGATGCTACTACTACTACTGCTGCTACCATTACTGCTACCACCACTACTACTACAGCTACTGCAGCTGCTGCTGCTACTGCTCTACCATTATGACAACTACAACTACTGCTGCTGCTGTAACTACTACAACCACTACAATAACTACTACTTCTACCACTAGTACAGCTACATCTACTACTCCTACTACTCCTCCTACTACTGCTAGGACTACTACTCCAGGTGCTACTATTACTGCCACAACTACCACTGCAGCTACTACTCCTCCAGCTACTCCTACAATAACTACTACAATAACTACTACTACTACAACAACCACTGTTGCTGCTGATACTACTACTACTACCACTACTGCTACCACTACTACTACTCATACTACAACAACTACTGCTTCTACCCCTCCTACTACTCCTACTACAACAACTACTACCACCACTACTACTACTACAACAACTACTGCTACGACTACTACTAATTTTCCTGCTGCTACTAATTCCACTACCACTGCTACGGCTGCTGCTATAACTACTGCTACTACTACAACTAATGCTACTGCTACTACTACTACTTCTTCTACTACTACTACTACCACCACCACTCAAACTACTACTCCTATGGCTACCACTCTTACTACTACTACTGCTACTACAACTACTGCCGCTACTACTACTGCTACGGCTACTGCTAGTAGTCCTACAATTTTTACTCATGCTACTACTACTAAAACTACTGTTGTTGCAGTTGCAACTATTTCTCCTACTAGTACAATGACTACTATTTCTGCTACTATTACTTACTTCAACTACTACTACTACTACTGCAACTACTACTACTCCTACTACTACTGCTGCTGCTACTACTACGACGGCTCCTACTACCACTATACTACTACAATAACAAGTACAATTGCTACTAATGCTTACTACTACTCCAACTACAACTTCTTCAATAACAACAACTACTACTATTGCTGCTACCACTACTGCTACTGTTACTACTCCTACTACTGCTACGGCTATTACTACACTACTACTACTACTACTCCTTCTACTACTCTATTGCTCTTGCTACTACTACCCCAACTTCTGCTACTTCTACTTCTCCGAAAAATCCTACAACTACTCTTACTACAACAATAGCAACTACTACTACTAGTCCTAATGTTCTTACTACAACAAATATAGCTACCACAACTACTGCTGCAGCTACTAATACTTCTGCTGCTACCACGACTACTACTACCACTACTTTTTTTGCTGCTACTACTACCGCGACAACTGCTGCTACTGCGACTACCGGCACTTATTCTACTACTACTACAACAACTACTACAAATACTACTGCGACTGCTACTTCGCCCACAATGGCTATGGCTACCACTACCACAACCACTACTACTACTACTCCTATTATTACTACTACTACTACTACTACGACACCTATTGCTACAACTACTGCTAGTACTCCTACTACTATTGCTGCTGCTACTACTACTACTACAACTACTATTGCTGCTGCTTCTATTACTCCGACTACAACAACAACAATAACTACTGCTATTACTGTTACCACTACTACTCTGACAACTATTGCTGCTACTACCACAATATAGCTCCGATCGCTAATACTAGTACAGCAAGTACTACTAGTGCTACTACTGCTATTTACTACTACTTCTACTACTGCTACATCTACGACAACAATAACAACAACAACTACTACTACGACTGCTTATTACTACTACTACTTTTGCTACTACTACTACTACAACAACAACTACAACGACTACTTCTAGTACTCCTACTACTACTGCAACTGCTTCTGCTACTACTACTGCTACTACTACCACCCCACATACTATGACCACTGCTACTAGTACTAGTAGTACTACTACTACTGCTGCTGCTGCTAGTAGTCCTACTACTATTGTTACAACAACAACTACTGCTGCTGCTACTGCTGCAGCTGCTATTACTCCTACTACTACAATAACAACAACTGCTGCAACTATTACATACTACTACTACAACGACTACTACTATGACCACAACTACTGCTTACGACCATTGCTTCAATTACTACTACTACTACTACTTATTCCAACAACTACTTATTATTACTATTACTAATACTACTGCTACTGCTCCAACTGTTATTAATGCTACTTCTACCACTATAGCCACTACTACTACTACTATTATACTACTACCACTGCTACTGCTACTATTACTGCTACTTCTACTCCTATGCCTACTACTACTACTATACTACTATTATAGCTACTACTACTACTACAACAACTACTACCACTACAACTACTAATGCGACAACTACTATTGCTGCCACAGCTATTACTCCTTCTACTACAACTACTACTTCTGCTACTATTACTTAATACTACTGGTGCTACTACTAATTCGACTACTGTTGCTACTACTGCTACTACAATTGCTCCTATTGTTGCCACTACTACTACAACTAGTACTAGTACCACTACTACTACTTACTACTACTTCTACTACTGCTGCAACTAGTACAACAACAACAACAACTACTACTACTACTACCTATTACAATACTACTGCTACTAATAAAATTATGACAACTAATACTACTGCAACTACTACTACAACTCCTACTACTACTGTTGCTGCTGCTGCAACTACTCCGACTACTCCTCCTCATCCTACTGCTGCTGCTGCTACTACCATTACTACTACTACTATTGCTACTACTGCTACTATTACTTCTGCTACTACTAATACTCCCACTACTACTCATGCGACTACTACTACTCCCCTTAGTACAACAACTTCTACTACTACAATAATAACTACTACTACTACTTCTATTACTACAACTACTACAACCTCAGCTGCTGCTACTAGAACAGCAACTGCTACTACTCCAACTACTATTACTTCTATTGCTATTGCTACTACTACTGCCACTACTGCAACTAATGCTACTGTCACTACTGCTACTCCTACAACTACCACTACCACGTCTTCTACAACTACTGCAACCACTAATACTGCTACAATTGCAACTGCTACTCCTACTATTGCGACTATTGCCACTACTTGTACTGCTACTACTTCTACTACGACTACTACTAGTCGTAGTACTTCTCTTGCAACTACTACTACTATGACTACTCGTACTACAATGACAGCAACCACTAATACTACTGCTGTTCCTGCCACTCCTACTGCTACTGCCACTACAAATACTACTACTACTACTACTACAACAACAACATCAACTACTACTACTACTGCTACTACTATTACTACTACTACTGCAACTACTCCTACGACTACTACTACTACTACTACACCTATTATTGCTCCTACTCCTACACCTACTCCTACAGCTGCTACTACTATTACGATTACTACTACTACTACAAAAACTACTACTGCCACGACTACTACTACTACTGCTACTATTATGGCAGCTACCACTGCTGCTGCTATTCCTACTTCTACTCCTACTACTACAACGACTAGTATTACTACTTCAACTACTACTACTACTACTCCTCCTCCTCCTCCTCCTACTAATACTACTACTACTCTTACTCCTACTACTACTGCGAGTACTAACCCGACGACTAATACTATTGCTGCTGCTGCTGCGGTGGCGGCTACTACTTCTACTACTACTACAACCACAACGAAAACTACTACTACTGCTACTGCTCCTGCTGCTGCTACTACTACTACTACTATTACTACTTCTACAACTAATACAACAACTAATACAACAACTAATACTACTACTAAAACTCCTACTACTGTATGCACTACTACTACCTACAACTAATACAACAACTAATACTACTACTAAAACTCCTACTACTGTATGTACTACTACTACCACCACCACCACTACTTCTACTACTACCACTATTGCTACTACTACAACCACTACACCAACTACTACGGCAACTACCAGGACTGCAACTACTACTACTTCAGCGACTACTACTACTACTACTACTACTACTGCTACAACTACTTCTACTCCTATTACTACTACTATTACAACTCCTGCTGCTGCTACTACTACTACAACTCCTGCTGCTGCTACTACTACTACTACTCCTCCTCCTACCACTACAACTGGTACTACTACTACAATAACTACTACTACTACTACTGCTGCTCCTACTACTGCAACTACAACTACCACAGCTACTACTCCTACTACTAGTACTTCTATTGCTACTACTACTACTATTACTGCTACTGCCACAAATGCTACTACCACTAGTACTACTCCGACAACAACTACTACTACCACATCTACAACTACTACTACTACTACAACTGCTACTCCAAATACTGCTACTATTGCCACTACAGCTATAACTACTACTACTACTACTAGTCCTACTACTCCTCTTCCTACTTCTACTTCTACAACAACTCGTACTACTACTATAACAACTACTACTTCCACTACAACTGCTGCTACTTCTACTACTACTCCTATTACTACTACCACTACTACTACTAATACTACTACTACTACGAATACTACTACTACTACAACCACAACTACTACTACAGCTACTACTACTACTACTACTGCTGCCACTACTACAACCACAGCTACAACAACAACTGCTACTACTACTACAACTACTACTGCTACTGCTACTCCTACTACTACAACTACTATTACTTCTGCTATTACGACAACTACTACTATTGCTGCTACTAATACAACTGCTACTGCTACTACTACTATACTACTACTACTAGTACAACTACAACTACTGCTACTGCATCTACTACTACTACTACTCTTATTACTTCTCCTACTGTTGTTACTACTACTCCTCCTACAACTACTACTAATACAACAACAACAACTACTACTACTCCAACTACTACTACTACTACATACTACAGCTAGTACTGCTACTACCGCTACTACTACTGCTACTACTCCTCCTACTACTACAACAGCTACTACTACTACTACTATGACTGCTACTACTACTAGTAGTAGTACTACTACTATAATAATAACAACAACAACAACAACTACTACTACTAGTAGTAGTTTTCACGCAATAACAACAAGTACTACTTCTCCAGCTACTACTAATGCTACCAATTTTGATATTGCCATAACTACTGCTGCTGTAACTACTTCTACTATAACTACTACTTCTACTAGTGCTAATACTACTACCACTACTACTAGTACGATTGCTACGGCTACTACTAATACTTCTCATACTACTACTACTAAGGCTAATACTACTACTATTACTACTGCTACTACTACTACCATGGTTACTACTACTACTACTACTACGGCTGCTACTACATCTATTACCGCTGCTGCTTCTACAACTGCTACTACTACTACAACTACTACTATTGCTACTACGACTTCTACAACTGTCGCTACTACTACCACTTCTCCTATCATAACAAGTAATAGAAGGTCTCCTACTACTGCTACTGATCCTACAACTACTACTGCTATAACTATTGCTACCACTACTACAACAACTATAACTTCTACTAGTGCTACTGCTACTACTATTACCACTACTGCTATTGCTAATGCTACTATTGCTAATGCTACTACAACTACTACTACTTCTGCAATAGCTACTACCACAACTTTTTGTACAACTACTACTACTGCTACTACTACTACTACTGTAACTATTAGTAGTGCTACTACTCTTACGGCTACTGCTACTACTACCCCTACTACTACCCCTACTACTTATGATGCTACTATTGCTACGACTGCTACCACTACTACTACTGCTTTAACAACTACTGCTGCAATTATTGCAACTGCAACTGCTACCACTTGTACTACTTCATATTCTGCTACTGCTTCTACTGTTATTAATACTAATACTTCTGCTACAAAAAGCAATTGTTGTTATTGCTACTTCTGTGAAAATTGTTACTATGGCTACTACAACTAGTTTTGCTACTAATACTATAACCACTACTACTACTTCTACTACTAATACTACTTTTACTACTACTACTACTATTGCTACTACTACTACAATTGCCACTACAATAACTACTGCAACTACTGCCACTGCTACTATTGCTACTATGATAGCTACTTCTACTACTACTACCACCACTACTACTATAACTTCTATTAATGCTACTATTATTGCTTCTACTGCTACTGCGACTACTGCTACACCTACTACTACTACTACTACTGCTGCTACTGCTATTCCTTCTACAACTACTAATAATACTGCTAATACTATTGCTACTATGACTTTGACTACAACTATTACTCTTGCTATTACTACTACAACAATAATAACTACTACTTCTACTAGTACTACTACTACTACTACTACTATTACTACTACTATGACTACAGTTAGAACTATTGCTACTGCTACTACTACTAAGATTACCACCACTACTTCTACTACTGCTATTGCGGTAACTACTGCTACCACTAATTCTAGTACTTGTACTGCAACTACTGCAACCACTGTTACTTCCACTACTTCTACAGCTACTGCTACAACTATTATGGCTACTGCTACAACTACTACTCCAGTTACTATTGCTACTACTACTTCTATTCCTATTGCTACAACTACTATAACTACAACTATTAAGGCTACTGCTACAACTACTACTCCTATTACTACTGCTGCTACTACTTTTATTCCTACTGCTACAACTACTACTACTTCTACTAAACATGCTACTTCTACTACTACTACAACTACTGCACCAACTACTATTGCAACTACTACGACTGCTACTACTATAACCTCTCCTACTACTACTACAACTGTTGCTGCTACTACTACTCCTACTACTAGTACTACTACTACTACAACAACTGCTACAACTACTTCTACTCCTCCTACTACTGCTACTGCTACTTCTACTGTTGTTGCTGCTACCAATACTACTACTACTCATGTGACTACTACTACTACTCCTACTACTACAACTTCTACTACTACTACAATAACTAATACTACTACTACTACTACTATTGCAACTACAACTACAATGGATACTACTCCTACTACTAGTACTTCTATTGCTCCTGCTACTACTGCTGCTACTGCCACTACTACTACTTCTACAACAACTACCACTACGACTTCTAAAACTACTGTTACTACTGCAATAGCCACTGCTACTATTGCCACTACTGCTATAACTACTACTTCTACCACTACTACTACTACCAGTACTAGTCCTACTACTTCACTTCCAACTTCTACCACTACACCTACTCGTACTACTCTGATAACAACTACTACTTCTACTACAGTTGCTACTACTCCTATTGCTACTCCTATTACTACTACTACTACAACTACTACTAATACTAATGCTACTACTAATACTACTACTACAATAGCCACTAGTTCTACTATTATCACTAATACTGCTGCTGCTACGACTACTACTGCTACTGTTTCTGCTATTGCTACTACTACTACTACTGCTACTGCTACTACTACTACTACTACTTTTGCTTGTAACAATACTGCTGCTACTACTATTGCTTGTAACAATACTACTGCTACTACTATTGCTGCTATGCTACTACTACTATTACTACTGCAACTACAGTGACTACTACTACTACTACTACTTCTCCAACCGTTGCTACTACTACTCCTGCAACGACTACCACCACTACTACAACAACTACTACTACTACTACTACTTACTATTACTCCTACTCCTACTACTACTTCTACAACAACAACAACTACTACTACTACTACATACTATAGCTACTACTGTTACTACTCCGACTACTACTACAGCAGCTTCTACTAGTACTACTAGGACTGCTACTAGTTCTACTTGTAGTAGAACTACTAGAATAACAACAACGACAACTACTACTACAACTAGTAGTAGTTTTCACGCAATAACAACAAGTGCTACTTCTCTTGCTACTACTAATGCTACCACTTCTAATACTACTACAACTACTGCTACTGTAACTACTTCTACTATTGCTACAGCTGCAAATATTGCTACTACTATTACCACCACTACTACTACGACTACTACTGCTGCTACTACTACTTCTCATACTAGTACTACTAAGGCTAATACTACTGCTGCTACTACTGCTGCTACTACTACTATTATTTCTGTTACAACTACGACTCCTAATACTACTACTATGGCTACTACTACATCTATTACCACAGCTACTTCTACAATTGCTGCTGCTACTACTACGACTACTACTAGAACTACTACTACTACAACTATTGCTACTACTACAACTACTACTACGGATACTACTACCACTGCTACTACTACTTCTACTACTACTACTACTACTACATCTACTACTAGAACTACTACTCCCACTACTACTACTTATACTATGCCTACCACTGTTAATACTACAATAACTACTACTACTCCTACTACTACAACCACTACTGCTACTACCACAACTGTCGCAACTGTTACTACTATCACTACTTTTCCTACTGCCACTTCTACAACTAATATCATTGTTACTACTACTATCCTAACTACTACTACTGCAACTACAAATACTACTGCTACTAGCACAACTGTCGTAACTACTACTACTACTACCTCTACTGCTGCTGCTTGTACTGCTACAATTGTTATTGCTATTACAACTCCAACTACTACTACTACTGCTACTAGTACTACTACTGCTATTGCTACTATCACTACGACTACTACTGCTACTACTACTTCCTCCCCTAGTACTACTACTTCTGCTTGTACTACTGCAACTATTACTAATATTATTACTACTGCTGATACTAGCAGTATAATGACTACTGCCACTGCAACTATATTGCTACTTCTACAGCTACTGCTGCTACTACTACTACAACTAGTTTGCCTACTAGCACTGTTGCTACTGCTGCTGCTGCTACTACTCCTACTAATACTGCTGTTACTATTGCTACTACGGCTACTACTACTAATATTGCTATGACTGCTACTTCTGCTACTTCAAGTACTATCACTACTACTATTGCTATTACTACTACCGTAAATATCTGCTACTACAACAATTGTTGCTCCCTCTACTATTACTACTACCATTACTACTACCACTATTGTTATTGCTAGTACAACTTCAATTACACGTATTTTTGCTACAACTACCACTACTATTACTACTACTTATGCTACTGTTACTACTACTCCCACGGCTACTACTACTACTGCCACAACTAATGCTGCTACTGCTACTACTACTACTACTATTGCTATTGCTGCAACTGTTACAACTACTACTATTGCAAGAACTTCTACTGCTACTACTACTCCAAATAACACTAATACTTTTGCTACAACCACTACTACTGCTTCTATTACTGCCATAATAACTGTTACTATTGCTCGTACTACTACTAATACCACCATGACTACTAGCTCTTAGACTACTACTACTACTACTAGTTCCGTTGCAGCTGATGCACCTATTACTACTACCACAACTACTGCTACCATTGCTACTCCTACTACTGCTAATATGATAGCTACTTCTGTGACTACTACCACAACTAGTGCTACTACTACAGCTACTTCATCTACTACTACTACTACTACTAATACTAGTTCTGCTACTACGACTACTACGTCTATTACTACTACTACTACTACTACTACTTCTGCAACTACTACTATTACAGCAACAATAACTACTACTACTACTACAAATACTACTGCTATTGCTGCTACTAGCGCAACTGCTACACCTACTAATGCTACTATTGCCACTACTGGTACTACTACTACTTCTATAACTACTAGCTAAACTACTTCTCGTACCACAACTACTACTATGACTACGCGTACTACTACAACAATGACAACAACAACTACTACTCCTACTCCTACTCCTACAACCACTCCTACTAGTACTACTACTAATAATAATAATAATGCTACTATTATAACAACAACAACAACAACTACTACTACTACTACTACTGGCACTACTACGACTACTGCAATGACTACTAATGCTACTACCACTGCTACTGCTACAACTACTACAGCTCCTAATACTACTGCTACTATTACTATCTGAGCTACTACTACTACTACTACTACTACTACTACTACTATTGCTGCTATTGCTACTACTACTAATACTCCTACAACTACTCCAACTTCTGCTGCTGCTCCTACTTCTACTACTACTTCAACTACTACTAGTACTACTACTACTATTGCTGCTACCACTACTATACTACTTTGCTTCTAATACTGGTACAACTACTACTACTACCACTACTACTACTACTCCTACAACTACTCCTACTACAGCTGCTACTCCAACTACTAGTAGTCCTATTACTACTCCTACTACTACTACCACTGCAACAGCCGCTACAACTCCTACTAGTACTGCTATTGCTATTGCTCCTACTACTGCGAGGGCTACTACTCCTACTACTACTACTACAACAACAACAACTACTACTACTACTACCACTACTAGTACTACTTACTACTACTACTACTACAAGTACTTCTACAACAAGAATAACTACTACTACTATTTACTACTACTAGTACAGCAGCTATTGGTACTCCACCTCCTATTACTACAATAGCTACTACTACTACTACTACTACTACAACTACTACTATTTCTACAACTACTACTACTGCTGCTACAACTACTACTACAACTACTATATTATTGAAACTACTGCTGCTACTACTTCTACTACAACTACTGCCACTACTACTTTATCAGCAAATGCAACTACTACTGCAACTACTGCTACCACAACACCTACTACCACTACTCCCACTACTACTCCTACAACTACTTCTATGACTACTACTCCTAACAGTTTTACTACTACTACGATGGCACCTACTACAGCTTCTACAACTTCTAGCACTCCTCCTCCTCCTCCTCCTATTACTACTACTACTAGCACTACTACTGCTGCTCCTGCAACTATTACTACTACTCCTCCTACTACTAATGCTACTCCTACTACTACTCCTACAACACTTACTATTTTACGATTGCTACTGCAATTGCTACTACTACTCCTTCTACTACTGCACCTACTATTGCTCCTACTCCCACTCCTACTCCTACTGCTGCTGCTACTAGTATGACTACTACTACGACTAAAATTACTATTGCCATGACTACTACGACTACTGCTTCTACTATGGCTACTGCTGCTGCTGCGGCGCTTTTACCTCCTACTACTACAAGGACTACTTGCTAACTCTAACTCTACTACTACTACCAATACTACTCTACTAATACTACTTCTACTCCTACTTTTATTGCTCTACGACTACTCCTCCTACTACTACTACTACCTCTACTCCTACTACTACTGCTACTCGTAAAACTCCTACTACAACAAATACTGCTACTATTACCACCACTACTACTGCTACTACGACTGCTACTACAACTGCTACACCAACTACTATTGCTACTACTACTACAACAACAACAACTACTACTATTACTCCTACTACTATTACTACTACTACTACCGCCACTAATACTACTCCTATGACTACTTCTACTACTACTGCTGCTGCTGCTGCTACTACTACTACAACTGCTCCTACTACTTCTTCTACTACTACTTCTACTACTTTAACTATGACTACTACTACTACTACTACTATATCTATTACTACTACTACTACTACTGCGGCTGCTACTAAGATGACTATTGCTACCACTCCTACTACTAGCACTTCAATTACTACTGCTACTACTAATACTGCTACTGCCACTACTGCTATTCTTACAACAACAACTACTACTACATCTACAACAACAACTACTACTAATACTGCTACTACTGCTACTATTTCCACTATTGCAACTACTACTCCTACTGCTACTACTACTTCAACAACTACTACTACTACTAATACTACTAATACTGTGACTACTGCAACAAATTCTCCTACTTCTACTAATACATCTAATACAACATCTATTACTATTGTTGTTGTTGCTGCTACTACTACTACTCGTCCTATAATTACTACTGTTACAACTGCTACTATGGCTACTGCTACAACTACTGTTACTTCTGCTACTATAACTACTATTACCACAGCAACTACTACTGCTACTGCTACTAATGCTGCTGCTACTACTACTACTCTTGCTATTACTTCTCCTCCTCCTACAACTGCTAATACTATTGTCGCTATTGCTAGTGCTACTACGACCAGAATTACTACTATTGCTACTACTACTACCACCACCACCACAACTACTACTACAACTGCTAATTCGACTACTGGTACAAAGTTAGCAACTTCTGCGACTACAACCACTACTACTACAACAACAAGTACTACTATTATTATTGCTACAGCAGTTGCTGCTACAACAACTACTACTACTAATGCTATAGCTACTGCGACTGCAGCTATTGCAACTATCAATAATTTTACAAGTACTACTGCTGCTGCTGCTGCTTCTACTGCTACTGCTACTATAAGTACTACCACTACAACTATTGCTACTATTGCAACTAATAATCCTACTACTGCAACAACTGCTATTGCTGCAACTACTACTACTGCTGCTGCTGCTACTGCTTCTACTACTACTGCTACTATAACTAATACTAATACTTCTCCTATAATCAATATTACTGCTTTTGCTGCTACAATAATAATTGTTACTATTGCTATTATTACTACCACTACTACAGGCTGTTCGACTAGTACTACTACAACTACTACTAGTACTACTACTATTACTACTACTACTATTACTACTACTACTAATTTTGCTACTACTACTACTATTACTACAACCACAACTACTGCTACTACTGATAATTCTACTACTGGTACAATGATAGCAACTTCTGTGACTACAACCACTACTACTATAACAATTGCTACTGCTATTACTATTGCTACGGCAGCTACTCCAACAACAACAACTACTACTAATGCTATAGCTACTGCGACTGCAGCTATTGCTGCTGCTACTACTACTACTACTACTACTATGACCGTGACCACTACGGCTATTACCACTACTACTACTACTGCTACTACTTGTACAACTAGTTTTGCAACTTTAATGACAACTACTACTTCTACCGATGCTGCTACTATTAGTGTGCCACAACAACAACAACTACTACTACTACTACAATAACAACAACAACAACTGCTACTACTACAACTACAACTACTGCAACAAAAAACAACTACTACTACCATTACTACTACTGCTACAGCTGCTACCACTACTTCTACTGCTACTAATTCTCCTGCTTCTAATACTATGCTTTGACTATAATTGCTACTACTACTATTACTACTAACATTACTACTACCACTACAGCTACTACAACTACAGATACTATTGCACCTATTTTTGCTAGTACTACCACTACTACTATTACTGTTGCTACCACTATTGCTACTACTGCTACTGGTACTACTACTGCCGCTGCTACTCCTACTGCTACTACAGATAATGCTACTACTACTACAACTACTACTGCTACTACTACTGCTACTATAGCTAGTACTGCTCCTACAACTTCTACTCTTTATATAAAAACTAGTACTTCTATTACTGCTACGAAAAATATTATGACTTTGACTACTAGTACTACTAGTACTACTACTACTACAACTACTATTACTACTGCTACTATAGCTACTGCAACAACTATTACTACTACTACTGCTACTGCTGCTACTACTACTACTGCTGCTGCTATTGCTGCTACTACTGCTACTACTAGAGATATTACTTCTAATACTACTCCTACTACTAGTGCTACCACTATGGCTACTACTATTACTGCTGTTACTATTACTATTATTATTACTACTACTATGACCGCAAATGCAACTACTACAACAACTACTACAACTACTACTATTGTGTTGCTACTGCCGCTGCTACTACTAGTTCTCCTACTACTACAACTTTTGCTACTACTACTGCTAGTTCTCCTACTACTACAACTTTTGCTACTACTACTATTGCCACAACACTCCTACTGCTTCTAAGATAACTACTATTTCAACTACCACTGCTACTTTTGCTACTACTATTACTGTTGCTACTACTACTACTATTACTTCTACTTCTACTACTACTACTACTACTACTACTACTAATATTACTAGTACTAATCCTCCAACTCCTAGTACTACTACTACTACTACTACTAATACTACTACTACTTCTCCTACTATTGCTACCACTAATGTTATTGCTGCTACTACTAATACTGTTATTACTGGAACAACAACAACTACTACTATTGCTATTGCTCCTACTACTAATACTACTAGCACAGCTACTGCTTCTTCTACCACTACAAGAATTACTACTACTACTACCACTTCTCTTATCATAACAACTAATACCACTTCTCCTACTACTACTACTGATCCTACTACTAATGCTACTACAACTACTACTATCACAACTACTACAACTATAACATCTGCTACTCCTACTGCTGCTATTATTGCTACTACTACTGCTGCTGCTGTTGCTGTGGCTAACACAACTACTCCTATTGCTAATACTACTACTACTACTTTTGCTACTACTACTACAACTTCTCATACTGCTACTACTATTGCTATTGCTACTACGACTACTACTATTGCTACTACTACTGTGACTATTATTACTACTACTACTATTACGGCTACTACTACTACTACTACTACCACAACTACTATTGCTACTACTACTGTTGCTGCTATAACTACTATCGTTGCAACTGCTGCAACTGCAACTGCTACCACTAGTACTGCTGCTGCTCCTACTACTACTAATACTAATACTTCCATTATAAAAGTTATGGCTGCTATGGCTACTTCTGCGGCAATTGTTACTATGGCTACTACAACTACTACAACTACCACTATAACTAGTTTTGCAACTAGTACTACAACTACTACTACTACTACTTTTGCTACTAATAATGATATTACTACTACAATAACTGTTGCTACTACTACTATAATTACCACTACCACACTACTGCTACTATTGCTACTATGATAGCGGCTTCTACTACTACTACCACTAGTGCTATTATAACTTCTACTACGGCTACTAATACTGTTACTGCAGCTACAGCTACTACTTCTACTACCGCTGCAACTACTGCTACTACTGGTACTACTTCTACTACTACTAAGACTACTCCTAATACTGCTACTACTATGACTTCGACTATAACAACTACTCTTACTATTACTACTCCAACAACAACAACAACTACTACTACTACGACGACTACCACTACTGCTACTAGTACTATTGCTACTATTACTATTGCTAAGACTACTACAACTACTTCTACTACTCCTATTGTTACTGCTACAACTACCACTAATTCTACTACTTCAACTGCAACTACTGCAACTATAACTACCACTACTTCTACTACTACTACAACTACTTCTACTACTCCTATTGTTATTGCTACAACTACCACTAATTCTACTACTTCAACTGCAACTACTGCAACTATAACTACCACTACTTCTACTACTACTATTGTTACTAATACTACAACCACTAATTCTATTACTTCTATTGCAACTACTGCAACTACTCTTACTACCACTACTTCTACTACTACTACTACTGCTGCTACTGCTACTGCTACCAATACGACTACCACTTCTCACACTACTACAACTACTGCTACTACTACCGCTACCGCTATTACGGCTATTGCGATAACTACTGCTACTACTACTATTGCTACTAGCACTTCTATTCCTACTGCAACAATAACTACTGCTTATACTAAGCATGCCACTACTACTACTGCTGCTACTACTTCTCCTACTACTACTCCTGCTACTACTACTACTACTCCTGCTACTACTACTATTGCTACTACTACTACTTCTACTACTCCTACTGTTACTGCTACTACTACCACTAATTCTACTACTTCTACTCCAACTACTACAACTACTGCTACTACCACTACTTCTACTACTACTGCTGCTACTGCTACTGCTACCACTACTACTACCGCTTCTCATACTACTACACCTACTGCTATTACTACTACTGCTACAACTATTACAGCTATTGCGACAACTACTGCTACTACTACTATTGCTACTAACACTTCTATTCCAACTACAACAACAACTACTGCTGCTACTACTTCTCCTACTGCTGCTCTTGCTACTACTACTACTACTACTACTGCTACTAATACTACTACTACTACTACTACTACTACTACTATTGCTGCTTCTACTACTCCTACTACCACTACTACTACTACAACTACTTTCATTACTGTTGCTACTACTACTCCCGCTACTACTAGTAATACTACTATTGCTACTTCTACAACAACTACTATTACTACTACCATTGCTACTACTACTACTACCACTACTACTACTAAAATGACTACTATTGCTATCCCTGCTGCTAATGTTGCTGCTACTACTACTACTACTACTTGTCGTACTACTACTGCCACTCCAACTACTACTACCGTTTCAACTACAATAACTATTGCTACCACGGCTTCTTTCGCTACTACCACTATTGCTACTACCACTGCTACAACAGCTTCAACTTCCACTACTAGAACAACTACAACAATAACTACTACTACTGCTGCTACTACTACAACTACTATCATAACTATCACAAATTCTATTACTACTAGTATTGCTACTATTGCAACTATTGCGATTGCTACTTCCACTATTACTACTATTACTACTATAGCTTCTACTGCTATTGCTACTTCTACTACTACTACTACAACTACTACTAGTATTACTACTACTATTGCTTCTAGTACTACTGCTATGACTACTATGACAATGACAACAACAACTACTACTTCACCGTCAAAAACATCAACTACTACTTCTCCAACAACTGCTTCTACTGCAGCTACTATTACTGCTACAACTGCTATTACTGCTACTACTACTAGCACTACCACTATTGCTATAACTGCTACTGCTGCTACTATAGCTACAACTAATTCTTCCACTACTACTCCTCCTATTGCTACTTTTGATACTTCTGCTACTACTACTACTACTACAACTACAAGTGCTACTACTATTACTACAACTTCTCATACTACTACTACAACTATTAATACTACTGCTACAACTACTGCTACTACTATTACAGCTACTGCTACTACTATTACTCCTATTACTATTGCTGCTACTATTTCTATTACTACTGTTACTACACCTCCTGCTTTTACTACTATTACTACTACTACTACTTCTAATACTACTACTACTGCACTACTACTATTATGCATGCTAGTACTATGATGGCTACCACTACTACAACTACTTCTGCTACAACTACTGCTACTACTACTATGACAACCACTTTTACTACAACTTCTACTATCACTACTGCTACTACAACTACTACTAGTTCTACTATTAATGATGCACCTACTACTACTTCTCCTGCCACTTGTACAACTACTACTATTGTAGCAGTAGCTGTAGTAGTATTAGTAGCAGTTGTGGTAGTAGCAACAATAGCAGCAGTAGCTGTAGCAGTAGCACTAGCTATAGTAGTAGTACAAATAGTAGTAACAGTAGTTATAGTATTAGTAGTAGTAGTACCCACAGTAGTAGTAGTAGTAGTAGTAGTAGTGGTAGTAGTAATAGTAGTAGTGGTAGTAACAGTCGTGGTGGTGGTGGTGGTGGTGGTAGTAGTAGTAGTAGTAGTAGTAGTAGTAGTAGTAGTAGTAGCTGTAGTTGTTGTCGGAGTAGTAATACTAGAAACTACCCTTGTAGCCGTAGTGATAGTCGCAGCATTAGTGGTAGCCAAAGTAGTAGTAGTAATAGTAGTAATAGCATCAGCAGCAGTAGTACTAGTAGAAGTGAAAGTTGTAATATTACTAGTGGTGGTAGTAGTAGTAGTAGTAATAGTAATAGTAGTGGTCGTAGCAGCAGTAGTAGTAATAGTGGTAGGACTGGAAGTAGTACTAGTAGTAGTTATTGTAGTAGTTGTAGTAGTAGAAGTAATAGTACATTAGTAGCAATAGTAGTAGTAATTGTACTAGTTGGAGCAGTAGTAGTAGTAGTAGAAGTAGTAGTGGTAGCAGTAGTAGCAGCAGCAACAATAGTAGTAGTGGGAGTTCTAGAAGTAGCAATAGTAGTAGCAGTTGTAGTAGTAGTTGTAGTAGTAGTAGTAGTTGTAGTACCCGTAGTAGCAGCAGTAGTAGTTGTAGTACCCATAGTAGCAGCAGTAACAGCGGCAACAGTTTTAGTAGTAGTGGAAGTAGTAGTAGCAGAAGTTGAGGTAATATGAGAAATAGTAGTAATTGCTATAGCAGTAGAAGTATTAGTGGCAATAGTAATTATAGTAGAAGAAGTAGTAGTAGTAGAAATAGTAGTTGTAGTTGTGGTCTTAGCAATAGTAGAAGTATTTCAAAAATTAGCAGTAGTAGTAGAAGGAGTGGTAGGAGTAGTTTCGGAAGTAACGATTGTAGTAGAAGTAATAATATTAGTAGTAATAGCAGTAGTTATAATGGTAGCTATAGTAGCGGAAGTGGTAATAGAAGTATTAGTGCAAAAGGATAGTCGTAGTGGCTATAGTCAAAGTAGCAGCAGCAGCAGTAGTAGCAGTAGTTGTAGCAGTAGTTGTAGTAGAAGTAGTAGTAGTAGTTGTAGTAGTAGTAATAGTCATAGTAGTAGGAGGTGGAGGAGGAGGAGAGGTTGTTGTAGTAGCGATAGAAGCAATAGCAGCTATTGTTATAATAGTTGTAGCAATAGTATCAGTATTAGAAGGAGTGGTAGTAGTAGTAGTAGTAGTACTAGAAATAGTAGTAGTAGGAGTAGTAGAAGTAGTACTACTAGTAGTAGTATTAATAGTAGCAATAGCAATAGTAGTAGTAGAAGTAGCAGCAGTAGTAGTAGTAGTAATAGAAGCAGTATTAGTAGTAATAGTAGTAGTAGTAGTAGTTGTTGTTGTTATTTTTGTAGTAGTAGTAGTAGTGGCAATACTATTGTAGTAGTAGTAGTAGTAGTGGCAACACTATTGCTACTGCTATGACTACCGCTACTTCTGCTATAGGTACTACTATGGCTACTATTCCTGCTGCTACTACTACCGTTGCTTCTACAGCTACTACCACTATTGCCACTGCTACTTCTACTATTTGTAATACTACTCCTGCTACAATAATGTTGTTGCTACTTCTACAATTACTGCTACAACTACTACTGCTGCGGCTACTACTACTAATACTAATACTGCTTTTGCAACTACCACCACTACTACTGCTACTACGGATGCTACTACTAGTAATACTCCCACTAGTACTACTAGTGCCACTACTAAAATGCTACTGCTACTGCTACTATTATTACAACTTTTACTACGACTAATGCTACTACTGCTATTGCTACTCCTCCTCCTCCTCCTCCTACTGCTACTACTACTACTGTTGCAGCTACTATTGCTACTACGACTACCACTACAGCTATTACTAATAAACTACCACAGCCACGACTACTGCTCCTACAACTACTATAATAATTACTTCCGCTACTACTACTGCTATTACTACTACTACTACAACTACTCCTTCTGTTACGACTAATACTACTACTATTACTACTTCTACTACTCCTACTAGTACTACCAATGCTACTACTACTGCTGCTACTATTTCCCCTACTTCTACTACTTCTGCAACTGCAACTACTATGGCTACTATTGCTTCAACAATAACTACTACTACTACAACTACCACAAGTACTACTATTGCTACTACTACTACTACAACTACATCTACTACTACTACTGCTACTACTACTGCTACAACAACAACAACTGCTGCTGCTGCTCCTACTACTATTGCTGCTAATATTTCTACGGCTACTAATACTATTGCTACTACTACTGCTGCTGCTGCTACTACTACTATTACTCCAACTACTACAGCTATTACTATTGCTGTTGCTGCTATTATTGCTCCTCCAGCTACTACTACCGCTACTATTGCTACAACAACTACTGTTGCTGCTACTACTAGTAATGTTGCTACTATTAGTACTACAACAACTACTGTTACTACTGTCACAACTAATGCTGCAACTGCTACTGCTACTGATTATACTGCAACAACTGATGATGCTGCTACCACTACTAGCATTACGGCTCCTTCTACTGCTGCTGCTATTACTAGTCCTTTGACTCCAACTACTCCTACTACTGCCGCTGCTACTACTACTCTTACTTCTACTACAGCTACTCCTACTAATACTATTACTACTACAACGACCCCTACTGCTACTTCGACTGCTACTGCTACTTCCATGGCTACTGTTACTACTACTACTACTACTTCAACTACAACTTTCGCTACTACTACTACTACTACTACTAATACTACTACAATTACTACTCACGCAACTACTACTACTAGTAGTAATACTACTGCCACTGGTACAACTACTACTGCTACTACTACTACTTTGGCCCTACTTCCACTACTATTGCTACTACTGCTATGACGACAACAACAACAACTACTACCACTACTTCTGCAACACCTACTACTATATCAACTTCTACTTCTACTACTGCTACTACTAGTACTACCACCACCACCACTACCACTTCTATAGCTAAAACAACTGCTCTTACCACTACTGCAACTCCTACTTCAGCTATGGCTACTACTGCTCCCATAACTACTACTGCTACTACTACTACTACTACTGTAACTGCTATTGCTATAACCTCTTCTACAATTACTAATATTGCTGCTGCTGTTGCTTCCACTACTGCCTCTACTGCAACTTCCACAATTATTGGAACTACCCTAGTTCTATTGGTACTGTTACTACTATGCAACAACAACTACAACTACAGTTGCTGCAGCTATTAATAATACTACCACGACTACTACTTCTGCTACTGCGACTATTAATGCTATTACTACTAATACGAATACTTTTGCTATAACTGCTACTACTGCTACTACTAGTAATACTACTACAACAACAACTACTACTGTAGCTGCAACTACTACTACTAATACGACTACTACTACAACTATTACTACTAATACTACTAGTGCTACTAGTGCTACTACTGCTACTACCACTACTACTTCTACTTTTGCTACTACTACTCTTGCCACAACTGTTGCAATTGCTACTACTACTAATACTGATACTGCTGCTACTTTTGTTGCTACTACAGCTACTGCTACAACAACTACTGCTCCAACTACTATGACTGCCTCTAATTCTACTACTACTGCTGCTACTACTACTACTCTATTGCTGCTGCTACCCCTACTGCTACTACTACTTGTTATCCTACTACTACTATTAATACAACAACTACTACAGCTACAATGACTACTGCTACTACTACTGCTACTACAACTACAACTTCTATTACTACTACTACTACAGAACTACTACTGCCACACTATTACTACTGCTGTTATTCCCACTACTACTACTACTACTATTCCAACTTTTAGTACTAGTACTACTAATTTTGTTGCTACTTCTACAACTACTGGTATTACAATTATTACTACTTCTACTGCTACTACTACTATTTCACCCACTGCTATTACTGCTACAACATTTGCTGCGATATCTACTAGAACTGCAACTTTTGTCGCTACTCCTGTTGCTACTACTACTACTACTGCCACTGCTTATACTACGACTACTACTACTACTGTGTCTACTAATACTACTACTACTACGACAACTACTGCTACTGCTTCTGCTACTATTGCTACTACTGCTGCTACTACTGCTACTATTGCTGCTACATCTACTATTATTACTGCTACTACACTGCTAATGGTTTTACTACAACAACAACTACTACTACCATAGATACTTTTGTTACTACTACTTCTGCTACTACTACTTCAACTACAACTACTACTTCCAGTACTACTGCTAAACTTCTACTACTGCCAGTACTGTTGCAATAGCTGCTACTGCTAATACTATTACTACTACAACTACTACTATACTACTATTCCCACAGCTACTACTACTTTTAGTACCACTACTGCTCCTAGTGCTACAATTGTTACAACTATTGTTACTGCTACTACTACCACGACTACTACTACTACTTCTACTACTGTTACCTCTGCTGCTGTTGCTATTACTACTACTACTACTACTACCTCTACAAATTACTGCTACTGCTACTACTACTACAATAACTACTGCCACTACTACTACAACAACTACTACTACTCTTAATACTATTGGTACAACTACTAATACTACTACTACTACTGCCACAACTACTTCTACAATTGCTACTACTGCAACTGCGGCTACTTCAGCTTCTACTATTACTGCTACTACCATTGCTACTAATACTATTACTACTAGTAGTACTACTACTGCTACTGCTACTATTACTACTCCTACTACGACAACTATTGCTATTACTACCGCTGCTACTGCTATAATAACTACTGCCCAACCTACTACTTCTACTACTACTACTACTATTATTGCTACTGCTATTATTGCTACTACTGCTAGCACCGCCACTAGTTCTGCGACTCTTACAACCAATACTACTACTCTAATTACTACCGCTATGACTACTGCTTCTACTGCTACTACAACGATTGCTATTACTGCTACTATTGCTATGACAGATACTACTATTACCACCCTTACTACCAGCAACACTACTTCCACTACTACTAGTACTTCTAATACTACTATTGCTACTACTGCTACTACAACTACTACTGCTGCTTCTTTAATCATTCTATTACTATGACTACTACTACTACACCTGCTCCTACAACTACAATAGCCACTACTACCACTAATACTATTGCTACAACTGGTATTACTCAACACTGCTACCACTGCTACTATTACTACTACTACAACTACTACTACAACTACTACTACACCACTACAAAATACTATGACTAGTACTTCTAGTACTACAACTACTTCTACTAGTACTTCTATTTCTCTTAATGCAATAGCTACTACTACACCTGCCACTGTTATTACTACAATAACTACTACTACTACTACTACTAATACTACTACTACCTCTACTACTATCACAACTACAACTGCTACTACTGCTACTATTGCTACTGGTACAACAACAACTGCGACTGCTACTGCTACTACTACTACCACAACAAATAATAGTACTACTATTATGACTGTTGCTACTACTACTCTACGGCTGCTGCTACTCCAACTACTATTGCCAATGCTACTACCACTACTGCTACTGTTGCTACTACTACTATAACTACTCCCAACTACTACTTCAACTAGTACAAGTACGATTACTACTACTGCTACTGCTACTGCCGCTGCTACAACTGCTACTACTACTACTACTACTACTACTACTACTACTACTACTATTGCTACAACTACTAGTACTCCTCCGACAACAACAACTGCTACTACTACTACTATTACTACTACAACTACTTGCTACTTGTATTATAGCTACCTCTACGACTACTACTGCTACTACTACTGCTACTACTCTAGAAGTTGTTGCCACAATTGCTACACCTACTATGAAAAATGCTACTACTACTATCACTACTACTACTACTAATCCTACTACTGCTGCTGCCCATAATACTACTAATATTGCTGCTATTACTAATGTTGCTGCTACTACTACTACTACTACTACTACTACTACGACTATTGCTCTTGCTGCTGCAACTACTGCTATTACGACTTCTGCTAATACTACCACAACTATTACAACTACACTACTACTACAACTACACTGCTACTACTTCTGCTACTACCACTACTACTACTACTCTCACTACTACTACTACAACAACAACAACAAAAACTACTACTACTACTACAATTACTACAATTACTGCCACCACTACTCCTACTCCAACAACCTCTACCACTACTAGTACTATTACTACTGCTACTATTGCAACTGCTGCTAATAGTACTGCGACTCCTACAGCTACTGCTACTGCAAAACCTATCATTACTACTGCTACTACTATAGCTTGCACTACTACTGCCACAACTACTGCGAATGCTAATGCTACTTCTATTATTGCTATTGCTACAATAACAGTTACTACTACTACTACTACTACTACTATTGCGACAACTACTACTACTACTGCTGCTGCTGCTACTGCTGCTATAGCTCCTACTACAATTTCTTTTGCTCCTACTACTACTTCTTCTGCTCCTACTACTACCACTACTCATCCTACTACTGCTACTCCCGCTACCGCTAGTCCTACTACTACTACCACCACTTCTAGCGCTACTACTACTACTGCTGCTGCTGCTGTACTCCTACTACTGCTACTACAACTCCTCCTACAACTATAATAGCTACTACTACCACTACTACCCTTTCTTCAACCAGTACTACTTCTAACACTGCTACTACTACTACTACTACTATTACTACTACTAATACAAGTACAACAACTACTACTACAACTACCACCACTACTAAATGCTATGATTACTACTTCAAGCACTATAACTACTGCTACTACTACTGGTTCTTCTACTAATGCTACTGCTACTAGTACTCCTGCTACTGTTACTACTACTACAACTTCTAGCATGACTACTGCTGCTTCTACTACTGCTACTACTACAACTACCTCTACCACTACCACAACTACAATTGCTACTACTACAACTACTACTACTGGTACAACACCTGCTATAACTACAACTGTTGCTACTCCTATTACTACCACTACGACTACTACTATAGCTGCTACTGCTACTACTAGTACTCCTACTATGGCTGCTGGAACTCCTACTACTATTTCCACTGCTACTACTACTACTACTCAAATTCCAGCTTAAACTAGTACTACTACTATTACTACTACAGCTACAACTACTACTATTGCTACTACTGCTACTACTATTTATACAACTACCACTACTCCTCCTCTATTAAAACAGCTACTAATACTACTATCACTACTACTACTACTCGCTACTTGTACTACTGCCACTTCTGCAACTACTACTGCTACTACTGCTGCTATTGCTCCAAATGCTACTGCCACAACTACTACTCCTACTATGACAATTTCTATTACCGCAACTACTACTACTACTACAACCGCTACTACTACTACTACTACTAATACTACCACCACAACTACCACAACGCTCATTCCTACTCGAACAACAACAACAACTACTCCTTCTACTACCAATACTCCTAATATTACTGCTAATAATACTACTATTACGGCTACTACTACTACTATTACTACTGTACTACTACCACTCCTCCTCCTTCTCATAATGCTACTACGACTGCTACTGCTACTACTACAACTATTTATATAACCAATACTACTATTGCTACTGGTAGTATAATAACTTCTACTGCTACTAATGCTACGGTTACTTCTGCTACCCATACTACTATTACTACTACTGCTATTGCGACTAGTGCTACTACTAATACAACTACTAAACAATTGTTGCAACTACTACTACAACAAGTGCTGCAACTACTACTAGAACAACTACAACTACCACTACTACTACTACCACTGCTTCTACAGCTCTCGCTCCTACAAGCACTACTACTACTACTAGTCCTACTGCTACTACTACTCATAATACTAGTAGTACTACTGCTATTGCTACTATAACTGCTACTCATACGACTATTGCTCTTGCTGCTGCTACTACCCATATTACTACTTCTGCCAATATTACCACCACAACTACTACTACACTACCACTACTACTACGGCTACCACTACTACTACTCTACTCCACTACTTCTACTACTACGACAACTACTACTACGACTACTATTGCTACTACTACTCAGAATACTACTACTACTACCACCACCACCACCACTACTACAACTACTACATTTACTACTATTACTACTGCAACTGTTACTACTGCCAATAATCCCACTACTACAGCTACTGCTACTACTAGTCCCACTACTACTGCTACTATTGCTATTGGTACTAATAGTATGGCGACTCCTATAGCTATTACTACTGTAATTGCTACTACAACTGCAACAATTACTACTGCTACTATTACTACTACACCTAGTACTACTACAACCACAACTACTGCGAATGCTAATGCTACTACAACTATTGCTATTGGTACAACAACTGCCACCACTACTACTATTGCAACTACTACTGCTGCTACTACTGCTGCTGCTGCTACTACTACAACTACTACTCCTACTCCTACAGTTACTACTACTGCTACGGCTAGTCCTACTACTACTCCTGCTACTTCTAGGACTACCACTACTACTACTACTACTACGACTACTAATACTACTACTACTACAACAACAACTACTACTCCTACAGCTACTACAATTGCCACTGCTACTACTACTACTACTACTAGCGCTATTCCAACAGCTACTCCTAATACTACTACTATTTCAGCTAGGACTACTGCTATTGCTACTTCTACTATTACTACTACTACTATTATTACTACTGCCACAGCTGCTGCTACTACTCCTATCACTACTCCTACTATGACTACTACTACAACTACTACTACAACTACAACTACTGCTTTTGTTGTTGTTGTTGCTACTACTACTACAGCAACTACCATTACAGCTACTACTACTACTACTACTAATACTACAACTACTACTGCTACTACTCCAACTACTACTACTACAACTACTCTTACCACTGCTACTATGAATAGAACTGTAGCTACTACTACTACAGCTACTAGTACTACTACTACGAGTACTACTGCTACTTCTACTATCATCGCTACAACTACGAGTACTTCTACTACTCCTACTACTACTACCACGACTACTACTCCTACTATTGCCTCAACTGTTACTACTGCTACTGCTACTGCCACTGCTCCTAGTACTGCTGTTGCTAACACTACTCCTCCTCCTACTTCTACTACTACTACTTCTCCTACTACTACTATGACTACTACTCCTACAACTACTACAACTACAGCGACAACTATTACTACTACCACCCCTACTACTCCTACAACTAGAACTACTACTGCAACTACTGCTACTACAGCTACTATTACTACTACTGCTTCCATATTACTACTGTTGCTGGTACAACTACTACCACTCCTACTGCTTCTTCTACTACTGCTACTACTTCGACTACTACTACTACTACAACTGCTACTACTACTACTACTATGACTACAACTACTATTACTGCTACTACTACTGCTATTGGTACTACTACAACTATTGCTGCTACTACTAATGCCACTACTGTGACTACTACAGCTACTACTTTTGCTCCTGCTACTAATGCTGCTACCACTACTACTTCTCAAACAACCACTAATGCTACTATGGCAACTATTACTGCTACTACAACTACTGCTACTGCGACTACTACTCTTAATACTACGACTAGTTCTGCCACTACTACTACCACTACTACTACTACTTCTGCTAGTACAACTGCCACTACAACTACTACAACTATTGCTACTGCTACTGCTACTACTATTGCTACTACTAATGCTGTTACCACTACTGCAACTCCTACTACTACTATTGCTATTGGTGCTACTAGTACTATAACTACAACTACTATGAATACTGCTACCACTACTAGTACTGCTACTCCTGCTACTGCAGCTACTAATATTACTACTACTACTACTACTGAGACTACTACTACTACTACAACTACTTTTACGATTGTTGCTGCTACTACTACTATTTCTACTATGACTCCTATTACGACCAATACTACTACTACTCCCACTCGAACCACTGCTACAACTACTTCCACTCCTACTACTACTACTAATACTCTTACTGCTTCTACCATTCCTACTACTACTATTACTATAGCTACTACTACTATGACTATCATGACAACTTGTACTGCTACAAATGCTATTACTACTACTGCTACTATTAATGCTACTGCTACTACAACTACTACTACTACTGCTACTAGTATAACCACTTCTACTACTATCATTACTGATACCAGCATTGCCACTACGACAGCTATTGCAACTAATGCTACTACTACAACAACAACAACAACAACAACTTCTACTACTTCTGCTGCTCTAACTACAACTACTACTGCTACTACTACTACTTATACTACTACTAATACTGCTACTACTACACTACTATTGCAGCTAATACTCCAACTACTGCTACTATTACTACTTCTCCTACTGCTTCTCCTACTACTATCACTACTATGAATATGACTATTCGTACTACTACAATAATAACAACAACTACTACTATTGCTACTGCTACTCCAACTATTGCTCCTACAACAACTACTGCTACTACTACAACAAATACAATAACAACGGCAACTACTATAACTACTTCTACAGCTACTACTACTATAGCAACTACCACAACAACTGCTACTACTGCTGCTGCTACAACTGCTGCTACTACTACTACTGCCACAACTACTGCTCCTACTACAACTGCTGCAGCTGTTGCCAACTACTACTCTACAGCAACTACTACTACAAGTACTGCTACTAATACTACTATTTGTACAATAATTTAGCTTCTACTACTCCTACAACAGCTAATACTCCTTCTACATCTTTTACAACTACTACTACTATGACGACTCCTACTATAACAATAACAACTACTACTATAACTACTGCTGCTTCTACTCCAACTTTTATTATTGCTACTACTACTCCCACTACTACCACTACTACTAATACGACTACTATGACTAATATTATGACCACTACTACTACTAGTATTACTACTTCTACTACTACTAATACTGCTACTACTACTGTAACTACAACAACTTCTACTACTGCAACTACTAATGGGACTACTACTACTACTACGACTACTATTACTACGGCAACTACTACTACTACTACAACTGCTACTATTGCATCTACTGCTACCACTACAACTACTGCAACTACTGCTACTGCTTCTCCTATAACTACTACTACTACTGCTCCTTCTATTACTCTAGCAACTACTCCTACTACTCCAACTACTACAACTTCTACTAGTACTACCAATACCACAACGGCAACTACTACTACTAATTCTACTACAACTTCTACCACTACTGCTGCTACTGCTACTACTACAACTATACCTCGTACTAATACTACCTCTACTACTACTACTCCTACTACAACTACTACTTCTTCTACTACACTTGCTCCGAGTACTACTACTACAACTACACTTACCACTGTTTCTGCTACTACTCCTATGACTACCACTACAACTACTCCTACTACTACTACTATTACTACTACTACTTCTACTACTCCTCCTACAACTACTACTGCTACTATAGCTAATTATACTACTGATACTACTATTACTACTACTACTAGAGCTACTACAACAACAACTACTACTACTCCTACTATGGCTGTTGCTATCGCTACTACTACTACTCCTACTACTACTGCTACTACTACTATTACCACTTTTACTACTACTACAATTGCTAATACTACTACTACTACTACTGATGCTACTGCTGCTACAACTACTACCACCACCACTACTACTACAACTGCTACTACAACTACTACTATTACTAACACTGCTACCGCTAATACAAGAACTGCTACAGCTACAGCTACTACTGCTACTGTTGCTGCTACTAGCACTACTACGGTAGCAATATTGCTACTAATACTACTTCTGCTGCTATTACTAATACTACTACTACTATTACTAATACTACTACTACTACCATCACTACTACTGCTACTAATACTACTTCTGCAACTGCCACTACCACTACAATTACTACTACTGCTGCTACTGCTACTACTACTACTACCATTACTACTACTACCACTACTACTACTACTACTACTTCCACTACTACTGCTACTTACTACAACTAGTACTGCTACTATTGCTAAAACTTCTGCTACTACTACAGCGACAGCTACTAATGTTACCGCCACTGCAACTACTATTACTATTACTACTACTATTTCTACAACCACTACTGCAACTACTACTCCTACAACTACTTCTACTATAATTGCTATTACTACTGCTACATCTACCACAACTAATACGTCTACGACTGTAACTACTACAACTACGTCTGCTGCTACTACTACTACTGCCCCTACTACTACCACCACTACTACTATTCCTACTGCTGCTACTACTACTGCTGCTCCTACTGCTGCTACTACTACTGCTACAACTTCTGCTATTACTACTTTTATAACTACAATGACTACTACTACTACAGCGAATACTATAACTAGTACTACTGCTGCTAATAATATTATTACTGCTAATACTACTACTGCTACCACTATAGGTGCTACTACTGCTACTACTGCTACTACTACTAATCCTACTAATACTACTACAATGACTACTACTACTCCAACTACTACTACTACGACTACTCCTACGACTACCACGACTACTACTGCTACTCTAATTACTACTACTACTAGTTCTACCTCTACTATTACTACTACTACTGTGGCTACTACTACTACTACTACTACAACAAAAACAACAACAACAACTACTACTCCTATAGTTTCTTAAACTGCAAATGCTACTACTACTACTGCTGCTGCTACAACTAATGCTACTACTAATATTGCTACCGCTACTACTAGTACTAGTACTACTTTTGTTGCTATTACTACTATTGCAACTACTATTACTACTACTGCTGCTGCTACTACTAATGCTACTACTACTACTACAACTACTTCTACCACTACTACTGCTGCTACTATTACAGCAACTACTGCCGCTACTATTACTACTACCACTACTACCAGTAGTAGTACTACAACTCCAATTACTAATTCTCCTACTGCTACTGCCACTACCACTTCTCATTCTAATGCCATAACAACAATTATTACTACCACCACTGCTACAACAATTCATGCTAAAACTCCAACTTCTACAGTTACTACTATTGCAACTACTAGTCCCACTGCTACTCGAAGTACTGCCACTACTACTACTACTACCAATACTACTAGTACTACAACTACCACTACAATAACTACTACTACTTCTACTGCTACAACTACTACTCTTGCTACTGCTGCTACTACTATTATTACTGCTACCACTATTACTACTGCTACAACTACAGTGACTACTCCGACTACTACTTCTACTATTGCTAATGAAACTACTACTGCTACTAATATTATGACTACTATACTACTACAGCAAATTCTACAACTTGTACTACTGGTGCTAATATTATTACTACTGCTACTACTACTTCTACTACCGTTACAATTGGTACTACTACTATTGCTACTAATCCTACTAATACCACTACAACGACAACTATAATTCCAACTACTACTATATGGCTACTCCTCCAACGACTACTATGACTAATACTGCTACTCTTATTACTCCTACCACTAGTTCTACCACTTCTGCTACTACTGCGACTACTACTTCTACAACTGCTACTACAACAACAACTACTACTCCAACAGCTTCTAAAACTACAAATGCTAATACTACAACTACAAATACAACTGCTACTACAACTACTGCTACTACTAATAGTGCTACTGCTACTACTACAATTTCTACAGCTACTACTACTACTACTACTGTTACTAGCACTAATATGGCAACAATACTGATATTAGTACTATTTCTACTGCTATTACTACTGCTGCTGCTACTATTACTACTACTGCAATTGCTACTACTACTACTACAACTACTGCTACCACTACTACCGCTTCTACTCCAATTACAGCAACTAATGCCGCTACTGTTACCGCTACCACTACTACTAGTAGTAGTACAACTCCAACTACATCTTCTACTATGGCTACTACTGCCAATACTACAACAACTTCTACTACTAGAACAACTGCTACTGCAACTACTACTACAGACACTACCACTACAACTGCTACTACTGCTGCTACTACTACTACTGCTACTACTAGAACTGCTGCAGCCGTTGCCAACTACTACTCCATAGCAACTACTACTGTAAGTACTACTACTAATACTACTACTTCTTCTACTTCTCCTACAACTGCTAATACTCCTTCTACTTCTTTTACAACTACTACTACTTTGACTACTCCTGCTATAACAACAAAAACTACTACTACTACAACTACTGCTACTTCTACTCCTACTTCTACTATTGCTACTACTACTACTACCACTACTACTAATACGACTACTACGACTACTACTACCATTATTGCTACTATTATTACTACTTCTACTACCACTAATACTGCTACTACTCCTGCCACTACAACCGCTTCTACTACCACAACTACTAATGGGACTACTACTACTACTGCGACTACTACAACTACTGCAACTACCACTACTACTATTGCATCTACTGCTAGTACTACAACTACTGCAACTATTGCTACTGCTACTACTATTGCTCCTTCTACTGCTCCTAAAACTACTCCTACTTCCCACCTACTACTGCTTCTACTACTACTACCAATACCACAACTGCAACTACGACTCCTAACGCTACTACTACAACTTCTACCATAACTGCTACTGCTACAACTACTACTCGTACTAATACTACTGCTACCGCTACTACTCCTACTACAACTATTACTTCTTCTACTGCACCGGCTACGAGTACTACTCCTACAAGTATACCTACCACTGTTTCTGCTACTACTCCAATGAATACTACTACAACTACTCCTACTACTATTATTATTGCTACTACTACTACCACTACTTCTACTATTCCTCCTACTACTACTGCTACTGCTACTACTTATACTACTGATACTACTATTACTACTACTACTAGTGCTACTACAACAACAACAACTACTACTTTGACTACAGCTGCTATTGCTACTACTACAACTACTACTACTACAACTACTATTATTACTACTACTATTACCACTTTTACTACTACTACAATAGCTAATACTACTACTACTGCTGCTTTTGCTCTTACTACTGCTACAACTACTACTACTACTATGACCACAACTACTACTACTACTCCGGCTACTACAACTTCTACAACAACAACAACAACTACTACTGCTACTATTACTGCTACTACTGCTGCTGCTGCTGCTATTACGGCTACTACTCCTACTATGACTACTGCTACTACTATTACTACTACTGCTACAACTGTTACATCAGCTACTGCTTCTGCTACTACCCCTAGTACTACTGCTAGTGCTACTACTCCTATAGCTACTATTGCAATTGCTTCTATTGCTGGTGCAACTACTACTGCTATTGCTACTACTCCTACTATTGCTACCGCTACTGGTGCTACTGTTGCCGCAAGTACTACTACTACTGTTGTTGCAACTACTACTATTAGTTATATTACTACAACTACTACTCCTCCTACTACTACTACAATAGCTACTACTACTACTGATTCTACTACTATCACTCTTACCACTACTACTATTGCTACAACTGCTACTGCAACTACTACTAACACTACTACAACCCTAATTACTACTCCTACCACTATCCTACTACTAATGGTACTACTATTACTACAATTACCACTACTACCACTATTGCTACTACTGCTACGGCTACTCCTACAACTACTACGGCAACTACTACTACTAGTTCTATTACTACTATTGCTACTACTACTACAACATCTCCTACAACTGCTACTACTCCTACGACTACCACTACTACTGCTACTATTGCAACTTCTACTACTCCTACCACTGCAACTGCTACCACTTCTACTACTATTACTATTAGTAGTACTACAACAACAACTATTACTACAACAACTACTACTACTACTCCTACAACAACTACTACTACTACAACAACTACTACTAAAATTACTATTACGACTACATACTACTAATACTACTACCACTATAACCATTACTACTACAACTTCGACTATCGCTACTGCAACTACTACTCCTACAACTACTTCTACTACGACTGCTATTACAACTACTACATCTACCACAACTACTACGTCTACGGTGGCAACTACTACTACTACTTTTGCTACTACTACTATTACTACTGCTCCTACTACTACCACTATTACTACTATTCCCACTCCTACTGCTGCTACTACTACTACTTTCACTACTCCTACTGCTACAACTTATACGACTACTACTTCAACAAGTACTACGACTACCACTACTAACGCGAATATTACAACTTGTACTACTACTGCTACTAATACTGCTGTTACTACTCGTACTACTACTACTGCTACTAATCCTACTAATGCTACTACAACGACTACTACAACTCAAACTACTACTACTATGACTACTCCTTACTACGACTACTACAACTCAAACTACTACTACTATGACTACTCCTTACTACGACTACTACTGTTACTCTTATTACTACTACTAGTAGTTCTACCACTACTACTACTACTACTGCGGCTACTACTTCTACTACTACAACAACAACTACAACTATTACTTCTACTACTACAACAACTACTACAACTAGTACTATAGCTTCTAAAACTACAAATGCTACTACTACTACTACTGCTACTAATAATACTGCTACCGCTACTACTACTGCTGCTGCAACAACTACTACTGCTACTAGTACTACTTCTACTACTCTTACTACTGCTGCTGCTACTATTACTACTACTACTACTACTACAACAACAACTACTACTAATCCTACTACCACTACTACAGCTACTACTACCACTACTACCGCTGCTACTCCTATTACTGCAACTACTGCGGCTATTCTTACTACTACCACAACTACTACTAGTAGTACTACAACTCCAACTACTAATTCTCCTACTACTACTACCACTACCACTTCTCACACTACTGCTATGCCAATAATTATAACTACCACTACTGCTGCAACAATTCATACTGCAACTCCATCTACTACAGTTACTACTATTGCAGCTACTAGTCCCACTACTACTCTAGGTACTGCCACTACTACCCTAGGTACTACCACTACTACTACTACTACTAGTACTACTACTAGTGCTACTACTACCACTATAACTACTACTACTACTTCTACTGCTATAACTGCTACTACTACTGCTGCTACTATTACTATTACTGCTACCACTACTACTACTGCTACAACTACTGTGACTACTCTGGCTACTAATTTACTGCTACCACTACTACCACTACTACTACTGCTACTACTTCTACTACTACTACAACAACTACAACAACAGTTACTACTCCTACAACTTCTAAAACTGAAATGCTACTACTAATACCACTTCTACTACAACTGCTACTACAAATACTGCTACTAGTAATACTGCTACAGCTACTACTACGACTGCTACAGCCATTACTACTGCTACTACTGCTGCTACTACTACGACTACTACTACTACTAGCACTACTTCGGCAATAATACCGCTACTAGTACTACTTTTGCTGCTATTAGTACTACTGCTGCTACTATTACTACTACTACTACTGCTAGTACTACTACTAATGCTACTATTACTACTACTGCTACTACTGCTAGTAATGCTACTGCTACTGCTACTACAACTACTACTACCATTGCAACTGTTGCTACTCCTATTACAGCAACTACTGCCGCTACTGCTAGCACTACCACTACTACTAGTAGTAGTACTACAACTCCAACTACAACTTCTCCTACTAATACTACCATTACCACTTCTCATACTACTGCTACTACAACAACTATTGTTGCCATTATTGCTGCAACAATTCATTCTGCAACTCCTACTACTATAGTTACTACTATTGCTGCTACTAGTCCCACTACTACTCCAAGTACTGCCACTACTACTACTGCTACCAATACTACTACTTGTACTACTACTACCACTACAACAACTACTACTACTTTTATTGCTCCAACTACTATTGCTACAACAACTACTACTGCTACTACTAATGCTGCTGCTGCAACTACGGTGACTACTCTGACTACTACTTCTACTATTGCTACAGCTACAGCTACTGCTACTACTGCTACTACAATTGCTACTATAATTGCTACTACTACTCCTACTACTCCTCCCACTACTATTGCTACTACTACTACTCCTACTACTCCACGTACTACTTCTCCTACAACTACGACTAATAATTCTCCTTGTACAATGACAACTACCACCACTGCTGCTGCTACTACTCCTACTGCTAGAATAACTACTACTGCTACTGCCACAAGTACTACTACTACTACTACTACTACTACTACTACTTCTTTTTCTACTACTTCTACACCACTACTACTACAACTATTACAACTAATGCTACTTCTGCTATTATTGCTACTGCTGTAACTACTACCGCTATTACTACTACTGCTACAGGTACTACAACTATAGCTACAACCACTGCTATAGCTACTACAACTTTTGCTACAATTACTGCTGCTACTACTGCTAAAGCTACTACAAACGCAACAACTACTTCTACTACTAACACGACTACTTCTACTACTACAACAGCTACTATTGCTTCTACTTAAACTGCTACTACTACTGCAACTACTGCTAGTATTGCCATTACCGCTACTACTCCTACAGCTACTACTACTACGACTACTACTGCTACAAATGCTACTACTACTACTACCGCTACAACTACTACTACACCTACAACAACTACCACTACTACTATGCTACTACTACTACAACTACTAGTACTACTGCTACAACAACTACTACCACTACTACCACTGCTACAACTTCTACTACTGCTTCTTCTACCAGTACTACTACTACTACTACAACAAAAACTGCTGCTACTACTGCTACTACAACTACTTCACTACAAACACTACTACTTCTACTGGTACTGCTGCTACTGCTGCGATTGCTCAAACTGCCTCTGCTACTTCTGCCACTACTACTACTACTATTACTCCTACTACTACACCTCTT
>RXID01011006.1:140000-205000 GCA_005019695.1 Trichopus zeylanicus subsp. travancoricus
CTACACATACTACTACTTCTACTATAGCAAAGACTTTTGCAACCGCTACAACTACTGGTACTACTCATATTACTACTACTTCTACTATAACTACTACTGTTGCTGCTACAACTACTAAAACTTCTCCTACTACTACTCCTACTCCAGCGACTACTACTACTGCTGCTGTTGCTACTACCACAACTCCTACGACTACTACTATTACTCCTACTGCTGCTACTACTACATCTACCACTTCCACTACTCTTACAACTGCTACCACTACTACCACTACTACCACTACTACCACTCCTACTACTACTACTACTACTACTACTACTACTACTACTACTACTAGTACTACTATTACAACTGCAACTTTAGCTACTGCTTCTACTACTACTACTACTACTATTGCTGTTGCTGCTACTACTATTGCTATTCCTATTAAAACTACTATTACCGCTACTGCAACTAATACTAGTACTACTTCTAGTCGGACTACTACTACTACTTTTAGTACTACTACTACTAGTATTACTACTACTGCTACTACAACTACTACCACTACTGCTACTGCTACTACCACTACTAAAACAATTAAAAGTTCTCCTACTACAACTACTCCTCCTCCTACTACAACTCTACTACTACTTCAACTAATACAACTACTGCTATTGTTGCTACTTCTATTACTACTACTACTATTACAACTACTACTAATTCTACTGCTACTACTACTACTCCTACACATACTACTACAACACCTACTACTACCACTACCACTACTGCGGCTACTCCTACGACTACTGCCACTACTACTACTAGTACCACTACTACCACTACTACTACCACTACCACTACTACTACCACTACCACTACTACTACTACCACTACTACTACTTGTCTTACTACTACTACTGCTACTCCTACTTCTACTACAACTCCAACTACTACTGCTACTACTGCTTCTACTACTACTACAACTACTACTCTCACACCAACTCCTACTCCTTCTACTACAATAACTACTGCTACTAGTACTACTATTGCAAGTACTACTATTACGACTGCAACAACTGCTACTACAACAACAACTGCAACTACTGCACTACTACTACACATAAAACTAGTACTATTACTAGTACGATTATTACTACACTTCTGCTACTACAACAACAACTACTACTACTACAACTTCTACCACCATTATTACAACTACTTCTACTACAACTTCTACTACTATTACTACTCCTACTACTACTATTGCAACTCCTATTGCTATTGCTACTACAATTTTGCTACTATGACTACTACTTCTACTACAACTACTTCTACTACTGCTACTACTACTCTTACTCCAACTGATACTACTACTACTACTGTTGCTAATACTTCTACTACTATCACAAAACTTACTAGTACTACTACAACAACAACTACTACTACTATTATTCCACCTACAACAACTACAGCTACTACTACTACTACTACAACTACTACTACTTCTACCAGTACTACTACAACTACTACAACTACTAAAAATACTACTAGAAATACTACAACTGCTACAACTACTACTACAGCAATGGCTATTACAGCTTCTACTGCTACTATTGTTACTACTCCAATTACAGCTACTACTACTATTACTGTTGCTACTGCTACTACTACTGGGACTACTACAATTATTCCTCCTCCTGCTACTACTATAACAACTACTACTGTTACTATCATTACTACTCCAATTTCTACTACTACTACTATTACTGCTTCTATTGCTACTACTCCAGCTACTACTACAACAAGTACTACTACTACTACTACTTCAACTATTACTTCAACAACAACTACTACTACTACTACTGCCACTGCTACTACTACTACTCCTACTGCTACTGCTGCTGCTACTAATACTGCTACTACTACTACCTCTGCTACTCTACTACTACTACAACTACAACTACAACTACTACTACTACTGCTGCTGCTGCTACAACAACAACTACTACTACTGCTACTACTACTACTACTCCTACTCCTACTACTACTAGTACTTCTACCACTACTACTACAACTACTGCTGCCACCACGGTAACTACTACTTCTAGTACTACCACTACTGCTACTACTGCTGCTACTACTACTTCTCTAATAATACAACTAAGACTGCTAATACCACTACTACTCCTATAACTACTACTACTACTACAAATAATACTACTATTGCTTCCACTGCAACTACTCGAACATCTCCTCCTACTACTATGACTACTACTCCTGATATTGCTACTACCACTACTATTGCCACTACTACTACTTCAACTACTACTACTACTAAAACTGCTGCTACTACTTCTACTACTACTGCTATAACTTCTACTACTACATCGATTGCTACTTCTACTATTCCTACTACTACTACTACAGTAGCTGCTTCTTCCACTACTACTACAACTATTGCCACCACTACTACTACCACTTCAATTGGTATTGCTCTTGCTATTAGAACAACAACTACTGCTGCTGCTGCTGCTGCTACCATAACTACTACCTCTACTACTGCTACTACTACTACTACTACTACTACTACTACTACTACTTCTTCTTCTTCTTCTTTTACTACCGCAAGTACTACTTCTACTACTAACACTAGGACTACTACTATTGCAGCTGTTACTACACTACTACTACTACTACTATTGTTGTAACTGCTACTGTTGCAACTATTACTACACCACCACAACTACTACTACAACTATTACTATTGCAACTATTACTACACTACTGCTACTGCTGCTACTACTACTACTACTGCAATTGCAACTACTACTACTGCTGCTACTACTACTGCTGCTGCTGCTGCTACTACTACTATTGCTACTGCTACTACTATGACTACTTCTAGTACTATGGCAACTTCTGCTACTACTTCTATTGCTACTACTAGTACTCCTCCTCCACTTATTACTACAACTACTACAATCACTAGTACTACAACTACTAGTACAACTACTAATACTATTACTACTACTACTACAATTACCACCACTACTATTACTAGTACTGCGATAATTACTTTCCCTTCTACTACTCTCACTACTATTGCTACTACTACTACTACTACTACTACTACTACTACTACTACTACTACTACTCCTACTACTACTGCTGCTACAACAACTACTGCTGCTCCTACTACTACAACAACAACAACAACAACTCCAACTACTACTCGTACTACTACTACTACTGCTACTCTCACAACAACTACTACCACTACTACTACTACTATTACTACTACTACCCCACTAGAGCTACTGCTCCTACTACTACTCTCACTACTACTGCTACTGGTGCTATTACTGTTACTACTACTACTACTACTAATACTAGTGTTGCTACTACTACTACCACTCCTACTACTAATACTATGCTACTTTTAATACTACCCCTTCTACTACACCTTCTCCTACACCTACTCCTACTGCTACAACTATTACTACTAATACTACTGCTTCTGCTGCTGCGGCTTCTACTGCAACTAGTACTACTACAGCTACAGGTACTTCTACCACTACAACTACTTTTCATACTGCTATTACTAGTAGTACTACTACTGGTGCTACTATTAACACTGCTACTATTGCCACTATTATTGCTATTGCTGCTACTACTACTAACACGACTACTACTACTGCTACTACTACTACTACTACTACTACTACTTCTACTATTAAGACAAATACAAATATTACAACAACAACAACAATAACTATTGCAAGTACTATTACTTCTTCTATAACTCCTTCCACTACAAATACAAATATTGCAACTACTACAACTAGTACTACTGCAAGCTACTACTACTTCCACCACCGCAACTACTAGTTCTACTGATTCGACTATTACTACTGCTGCAACAACAACCACTACTACTAGTACTATTACTACTACTACTACATCTGATACTACTATTTCTACTATAACTACTACTTCCATTGCTACTACTACCACTACTACCACTACTGTAACTGCTGCAAATACTACTAGCATTACTAATACTAGTACTGCTACTACAACTACTACTACAAATGCTACTACAGCAACTTCTACTAGTACTGCTACTGCTACTGCTACTACAACTATTGATAGTACTACTACTAGTACTAGTACTACACAACTAGAACTATTATTGCTGTTGCTACGACTACTGCAACTACTACCACTAAATCTACTACAGTTGCCGCAGCTGCTGCTACTATTGCTACTACTACTACTGCTGCTGCTGCTTCTACTATTACTACTTCTCCTAAAGCTACTTCTATGACTAGTACTACTTCTACTACAACAACTATGACCACGGTTACTACTTCTGCTCCTCCTTCCGCTGGTACTACTAGTATTAATACAACTTGAACGATTTCTACTATTACTACAACAAGAACTGCTACTACTGCCACCACGACAACTACTACTATAACTAATACTACTACTACTAGTACAACTTTTGCTACTACTACTAGTACAAATAATAATATTACAACAACAACTACTACTAGTACAACAACTTCAACTACTACTACTACCACCAAAGCTACTACTACTGCAGTTACTTTTGCTACTACTCTGGCTACAACAACAACAGCATATACTACTACTATTACCACTACTACTACTTCCACTACAACTATTACTATCACTACTTCTACTACAATAACTCCTACTATTGCAACTACTACAACTACTACCTCTACTACAACAGCTGCTACTACTGCTATTAATACTGGTGCTACTACTACTACTGCTACTACCACTAGTACTGCCACTACTGCTGCTACTATTATTACTATCAGTACTACACTACTAGTACTACAGCTGCTGTTGCTGCAACCGCTATGACTGCTATAACTATAACTACTACTGCTACTAGCACTACTACTACATGTACAACACTACTGGTACTGCTGCAACTATTGCTGCTACTACTACTACTGCTACTGCTACCACAATTACAACAACTACTACTGCCAGTACTATAATAACTGCTACTACTACTACTACTACTCCCACTACTATAACTAATGCTAATGTTACTACACTACTACTACTACTACTACTACTACTACTACTATTGCTAGTAATGCTACTGTTACTACCACAATTACTGATACTACTACTGCTATGACTGCTACTACTAGTACTACTACTACTACTACTACTACAATTGCTACTATTAATATAGCTTCTATTGCTTCTATTTCTACTGCTACTACTATTACTAGTAGCAGTAGTTTTGATACAATAACTACTACTGCTGTTGCTGCTGCTACAACAACTGCCGCTTGCATAGGCACATACCTTCTCCATGGATTTAGGGTCATATTTGTGGAGCTTCCATTTACAGATGCCGCCCCATCCCGTCATGTAGCCGTCGGTCTCGAGGATCATATAGCTGGCTTCTGGTGGGAGTTCGAGATCTGGCAGCTTTTGTTCCAAGGCCTTGATCTTAGCGACTAAGTCCCAGTCTTGGGAGTTCCAGCACTTCTCTCCCGTAGGACTTGTCTTTGCATAGAGTGGCCCGAGTAGAGTTCCCAGATTAGGGATATAGTTTCGGGCGTAGTTCAAGATTCCGAGCCAGGCTCAGAGGCCTTTTGTGGTAGTCAGTTCCTGTTCTTGGAAGTCTGCAATCTTCTTGATAATGTGAGGCTGCAGCTTGATTCATTGATTGCCGAGTACTGCCCCGAGAAATTCCACTTCTGAGACTGCTAGCTTCATTTGGTTGGGCTCAGGATTAGCCCATTGGTTTGGCAAATCTGGAGCATGACGCACAGATGTTGTTCAAGCTCTAATTTAGAGGGAGAGAAGACCAGGATGTCATCAATATATAGACTGCAAAAAAGTCTTCAGCCCCCTTAAAGCAATTGTCCATCTTGCGCTGGAACACGATGGGTGAATTTTTGAGGCCAAAGGGCATGACGAGCCACTCATAGAGGCCTTCAGGCACCCAGAATGCCATCCATTCTACGGAGGCGGGATGCATAGGCACTTGATGAAAACCAAACTTCAGGTCAAATTTGGAGTATATGCGGCTTCTGCTTACCTTCCGTAGGATGGTGTTGATCCTGGGCAGGCTGTATTGAGCCTTGTTGGTGAGATCATTCAGGCGCCGGTAGTTGAAGACCATCCGTTCTTTGCCTTTGATCTCCTGGCCCGTACGGGGATCAACGGTGGTGCCGGAGTTCACAATGATCGCAGTAGTGCGATGCCGGCTTTTGCTAGGGCGAATAATGCCAAGATCCAACAGTGCTTTTACATGTTTTGCATACGTAGCCTTAGCTTGCGGTGTAATGTGCTTTAAGGGCCGGTCTTCGATGGTGAACTATGGGTTCTTGAAGTCCAGGTGGCATAGTACCTTGTTTTTGGACCAGTACTTTAGTGGGTCTTCACCAATGTACCCCTGGCATCGGAGTTCATCAAGCAAGGGGCCGACGCTATGGGTGAAGCTTTGTGATGGCTGTTGGTCCGTTGCATACTGCACGAGCTCCTGTATTTGTATATACTCATCCTCATCTAAGTCCAACTCTTCAATAGCTGCTGCAGTAGGTACAGATGGGAGAGTATGAATCGTGGTCACATTTTGGTAGAACGTAACCGTATTTCCTTCGATGTGGACACTTCCTTGCATGGCACGGCTGAAGTTACAGCCAAGGATCATCTGGATATCCTCGCCCAACTTCATCGGGAAGGCATATGTGTAAGGGATCCGAAAGTCATTCTCCCCAATCAACATGCGACCAAACTTAAGCTTCTTGTTGGCCGAAGTGCGGGAGTCGATGCCACTGAAATGTACGAGGAAAGGATTGTCCTCCAGGGCGCTCACAGGAGCCGCTCCTTGGTCAAAATAGGAGGTTGTAGCCCCTGTATCGAGGATTGCATTTACTTCAAATGGCACAACATGGGGAATATCGAACTTCACCTTGAGGTTGTAAAGCATATTCTTCGTCCGCCGGGGTGGTGTTGCCACCCGCATCTCAGTAGAGAGGAGTCGCTGGGTAGTATCGACGAGAAAGACGTTGAGGTCGTCTGCATCCGCCGGTTCATTCTCCTGCTGCTGTAGTTTGAGCGCTCCTTTCTCTTGGTGGAGTTGTTGTATTTCCTTTTAAAGATCGATCCGCTCAAGCACCATGCGATCAAGTTCCATGGTGGCATCTTTGAGCTCCTTTTACTTTAGCTTCCAGTGTTCGGATTCATGTTGCCATCATTGGCTTTCCTTCTGAGCAAGAAGGAGGCGTTGTTGGAGGTCCGCCCCCTCCTCGTTGGCAAGGGATAGTTGCTGTTGCAACTGCCGCTTTTCCCTTTCACAAGCAGATATGTAATTTTGTTGTTCAAGCAATAAATCAATGGAATCATACCTTGGAAGGGATGTCTGGGCCATTGGAATTCGTTTGTTAAAGTTGTACGAGCTGCATCTGCCACAGACTGTGAGCTTGTAGAGCGGGCAGTGCATACGGTAGCGCTTCTGGGAAGGCGCCTGGCAACAATGGCACTGTTCGTAGGCATCAGGCACATCTTGATTCATGTCCCAAGTGTGGCTACACTCGTACTGCTGTTGGGATACTCGAACCATGGCGCAGTAGCCCCTGTAGGGCCAATCCACCAGGTCCGGTCATCCTCTCGAAACATAAAAATCTTTTCCTCCTACAAGACTGCCGTGTCCTCCTCTCCTTCAGATATGCTGTAGATGGCATCACTAGGATCATCGCCTTCTTGGACGGACACAATTTCGCAATCTTCTGGGAGGTCAAGCTGTTCAAACATAGCGACGCGCTTGATGTTGCGTCGCTCATTGGGGCATTCTCGGGAAAAATGTCCCTCTTCCCCGTAGAGGAAGCATCGACACCTCCGATTGCGGATGAGGTGTTTCTTCTTTTCGATGCGAGCATGCGAAGGATGGGGCTTCTCTTTGTAGGTCGTCGATCGTGGAACACCAAACTTCCGTCGAGGTCGCTGATAGTACCCAGGGATTGGAATGTCGTGGCAGAAAGACAAATCTTTGAGGGCCCGGGTAAAGGCTGCTTCTTTACATGCTTCTTCCAGGTACTTGTAAGTTAATAGGACTCGAGGATAAACTCCGATAGTATTACCTGGATGTTTAGCTCCAAAAGCTGCTTTGATCTTTTTGCCAATGGAGCCAGGCATTTTGGACCAGAGTTTTTCTGAAAGCTCTGGGCCAGTGAATAACCGGCCAGTCCGAGATGCTACCTGCATGTATTCATTAACAAAAGGAATAATATCCCGCAAATTTTGGCAGGATACTACAACTACTTCTACTACTTTTGCTACTACAATTACTACTACTACTACTACTAGTATAGCTACTACTATAACTGCTCCTACGGCTGCTATTGCTACTTCTACTACCACGATTCTGATTGCTACTACTACAACAACTTCTGCTAAAATCCGTACTATAACTACAACTACTTCTACTACCACTACTACTACTACTATTGCTACTATTGCTACTATTGCTACTACAGCTGCTCTACTACTACAACAACAACAACAACTACTACTACCATTGCCACTACCTCTCCTACAATAATGATAACTACTATTACTACTACTTCTCCTACAACTACCGTCACTGGTGCTCTTACAAGTACTATACTACTACTTCTCCTACAACTACTGTCACTGCTGCTGCTACAAGTACTATACTACAACTTCTGCTACCACTATTGCTGCTACGACGACTAGTACTTCCACTACTGCTGCTACTACTCTGACTTCTACTACAACTTCTGCTATTACTGCTACTGATGCGGCTACTGCAACAACTGGTACTTCTACAGCTACTACTGCTACTATTAGCAGTACTAATAAATAACAAATACTGCTGCGGCTACTACTACTACTACAACAACAACAACTATTACAACTACTACTCGACCTACAACAACAACAACAACTACTACTATTACTACTACTTATAATGCTACAACTGCTGCAAATGCTACTACTACTGCTGCTTCTGCTACTACTACTACTACTACGACTACGACTACATATGCCTTTACTACTACTTCTCCTACTATAATGACTAATGCTACTACTACAACAATAATAACTAATGCTACTCCAACTAACACTGCTATTGCTACTACTTCTAATACTACTACTACTATTACTTCTACAACTATTACTACTACTGTAAATACTACTACCACAATTTCAACTGCTACTACTGCTACCAGAATTTCAACTACTACTACTGCTACTATTGCTACTAAAATTACTACTACTACTACTCTAACTCCAACTAATTTCGCTATAGCTACTGCTACTACTGTTGCCACGAGTATTACTACTACTACTTCTACTATTACAATACAACTAGTACTACAACTTTTGTTACAATTACTTCTTCTACTACTACTACTAGTACTACTACTCCTTCCAATTCTTCTACAACTATTACTACTGCTACTACAAATACTACTATTGCTTCTACTATTAGTACTATTGCCACTGCGGCTACTACAACTACTACTACTACCACTATTTTGACTGCTACAACTGCTGCTACAGCCAATGCAATTACCACTACAACGACAACTTCATCTACTACTATTGCTACTATCATTACTGTTGCTACAACAAATACTACTTCTGCTACAACTAATATAGTTACTATTGCTGCTATTTCAACTTCTGCTATGGGTACTATTAGGACTACTACTACAACAACAACTATTACAACTACTGCTACTACTAGTGCTACTAATTCAGTAACAAAAACTACTGCTGCAACTACTACTGCTGCTGCTACCTCTCCTATAACAATAATAACTACTACTACTACTTCTCCTACAACAACTACTATTACGACTACTACTACTAATGCCAACTATTGCTAATGCTACTACTACTACTGCTGCTATTCCTACTACTACTACCACTACTACTACTATAGATACTGCAACTACAGCCATTACTGTAACTTCTCCCACTATAATTACTACTACAACTTCTATTTCTACTGCTACCACTGCTACTCCAAATAATACTATTGCTGCTACTAGTATTACTACAAATACTTCTACTACTACTACCATAACTGTTACAAATACTTCCACCACTACTTCGACTGCTATTACTACTGCGTCTACCACGACTAGTATTGCTACTATTGCTACAACTGCCCCTACACTTACTACTGCAACTACGACTGCTATTGCTACAACTGCTACCACTACTTAGACTGTTAGAACTACTGCTACTACTACTACAATTACTACTAGTACTACAACTACAACTATTTTTGCTACTAATGTTGCTATTGCTACTACTGCGACTACCATTACGACTACTGCTGCTGCTTCTACTACTGCTTCTACTGCTACTACTACTAATACTACAACCACAACTACTACTGCAACTAATAATACTTTTATTACTACTACTACTACCTCTACTACTACTTCTACCAGTACTATAGCTACTATTGTTACAGCTACTGCTAGTATTCCTACTCCCACGACAACAACTACTACTAATACTACTTCTATTACTACTGCTACTACTACTACTACTAATGCTGCTACTATTGTTGCTACAACTACTTCTACTACTACAACAACTACTCCTAATACTACTATTGCTACTATAGCTACTTCAGCTATTACGACAACTACTGCTACTACTACTATTACTATCAATACTGCTCCTCATACTTCTACTATGATTACTATTACCCCTACTACTACAACAACAACTACTACCATAGTAAAATAATAACAACAACTACTACTATGACAACTACTACTTCTACTACTACTACTACAGCTAATACTACTACTTCTACTTCAGCTACTATGGCTAGTATGGCTACTACTTCTACTGCTTCTACTACTACTACTTGTACTACAACTACAACTACTACGACTACAACTGCTACTACTACTACTCCTCTTCCTATTACAAGTACTAATAATGCTTCTACTGCTACTGCCACTACTATTACTACTACTACAGCAACGATAGCTTTTGTTACTGCTACTACTATGTCTTACACTACTACTACAGCTACTGCTCCAGCTACTACAACTCTTGCGACTACTACTATTAGAATTACTACTGCTAGTACTACCACTACTCTAACTACTAATACTCATTCTACTACCTCTACTCGAACTGTAACTGCTACTACTACCACTGCTGCTGCTACTACTTCTACTATTACTACCACTACTGATACTTCCATTACTACTACTGTTGCTACTGTTGCTACTCCAACTACCACTACTGCTACTACTACCACTAATGCTACTACTTTAGCTGCAATGGCTACAACTGCTACTACTACTACTGCTACTACTACTAATACAACTATTACTACTACTTTTGCTACTACGACAGCTGCTACTACTACTACACCAACAACATCTACTATAGCAACTACTACTACTTCTTCTGCTTCTACTACTACTACTGCTAATACAACTACTGCAACAACAACAACAACTACTACTACTACAATAACTACTACTACACTTTTTGCCTCCGCTACTGCTACTGCTACTGCTACTACTGCTACTACCACTACTACTACTGTTTCTTCTTCCTCTACTACTACTGCTGCTGTTGCTACTACAGCTACTCCCCCTACTACTACTACAATTGCTACTACTACTAATACTACCATTACTACTGCTGCTACTCCAACTATTGCTACTACTGCTACTACTGCGTCTGCTGCAGCGACTTCTTCTACTACTACTACGAAAAAAACTATTGATACTGCTACTACTCCTACTACTTCTACTACAGCAACTACTACTACAACTTCCTCTGCTTCTCCTACTACTAATACTGTTAGAATAATTACAACGATTACTATTGCTACTACTTGTATTATTGCTACAGTAACTATTACAACAATAACTACTTTTGTCATCACTTCTTCTGCTTCTACCGCTACGACTACTACTGTTGCTTCTACTAATACTACTGCTCCTACTGTTGCTACTACCTCTACTAGTACTACTACTACCACGATTACTATTGCTGCTGCAGCTGCTACTGCTACTATTACTACTACTATTACTAGTACTACTACTACCACTACTACTACCACTACTAGTACTACTATTGCTATTATTGTTGCTGCTACTACTACTATTACTACTATGACTTCTCCAATGATTACTACTACTACTGCTCCTACTACTACCACCACCACTACTACTACTACTTCTACTACTACCACTATTGGTACTACTGGTACTACTACTACTACTACTGCAACTACAACTACTACTGCTGCTACTACTACTGCTACTACTTCTACTACTACTACTACTAATACCACTACTACTGCTACTACTACTATTACTACTACTGCTGCTACAACTACGGCTACTACAACTATGACTACTACTAATACTGTTACTACTACTACTTCAACTACTACTGCTGCGGCTACTAATATTACAACCACTACTACTATTACTACAACTACTATTATTGTTGTTGCTGCAACTACTACTACAACAACTACTTCTCTTACTACCGCTAATATTTCTTCTACTACAACTGCTGCTACTACTGCTACTGCTTTTTCTACTACTACTTCTACAACTATTATTGTTGTTGTTGCTACTGCTACTACTACTGCTACTATTGTTGTTGCTGCTACAACTGCAACTACTACTGCTACTATTGTTGTTACTACTACAACTGCAACTACTACTACTATTGTTGCTACAACTACTATTATTTCTGCTACTACTACTGTAGCTACTACTAGGACTACTTCTATTACTACTACTATTGCTACAACTGCTACTACTATTACTACTATAACTACTACAGCTTCTACGACTAATGCAGCACTGCTACTTATACTTTGACTGCAACTACTTCTACTACTATCTCACCCACTGCAACCTTTACTGCTTCTCCTACTACTACTAGTTCTATTACTACTGCCACTACTACTACTACTACTATCACCATAATAACTACTACTACCCCTATTAATACTACTGCCACTATTGCAATTGCATCTACTGCAAATACTGCTACTACTACTACAATTGCTATTAATAATCTATTGCTATTACTACTACTGCTACTGCTGCTATTAACAGTACTAATCCTGTCTCTACTACCACTATTACTATTACCATTACTACTGACACCACAAATACTGCTAATACAACTACTACTACACCTATTTTTGCTACTACTACCACTACTACTACTAGTACTATGACTCCTGCTGCTGGTACTGCTTCGAATGCTACTACTACTATCGCTAACCACTGTAGCTACTACTGCCATCACAACTTCTGCTGCTACTACTACTACTACTATTGCTACTAGTGCTGCTGCTACAGCTACTACTCCTACTTCTATTAATAATATTAATACTGCTACTAATGCTGCTACCAACTACTACTACTACAACTGCTACTACTTCTACTACTACTACTTCCGCTACTACTGCTGCTGCTGCTGCTACTCCTACTACCACTACTTCTACTACTACAACTACTACTTCTGCTGCTACAACTGCTACTACTACTGCTTCTGCGGCTACTACAACCACTGTTACTATTGCTATTACTCCTACTAGCACTACTACTACTATTGCTGCTGCTACAACTTCTACAACTACTTCTATTGCTACGACTATAATAACTAATACTAATACTTCTGCTACAATAGCTACTATTGCTACTGCTACCACTATGACAATAGTTACTATTCCTACTACCAATACTAATAGTTCTGCGACTAGTATAATTACAACTACTAGTTCTGCTACTAACACTACTACTACTATTATGAGTACTAGCACAACTACTGCTACTACTACTATCGCTACTACAAAAGCTACTTCTACCACTATTGCCACTACTACTACAATAACTACTACTACTAGTACTGCTCTTACTGCAACCTCTACTACTACTATCGCTACTACAGTGACTACTACTACTAGTAGTACTAACAATACTAACTACTACTGCTACTAGTATCGCTACCACGACTACTACGGCTATTGCTACTACTACAACTACAACTACTACTATTGCTACAACTATTATTATGCTACTATTGCTCCTAGAGCTACAACTACTACTCATACTACTACTACTTCTGCTACTACTACTACTACTACTACTACAACTATTTCTGCTACTACTATGGCTACTACTACAGCTACTGCAGCTACTACTACTAGTGTGCTATTACTACTACTACTATTACTACTTCTACTACTACTACTACTATTATGTCTACTGCTACTATAATAACTGGTACTACTACTATTATTATAATTGTTGCTTCTACTCTTGCTACTACTACAACTACTACAACTTTCCCTACTCTTAATAATTTTGGTACTACTGCCATTGCTATTATTATTGCTACTACTACTACTACTATTATTACAACTATCATTAATACTGCCACTAATACTACTACTATGACAACTACCACTAAACCTATTTCAGTTAGTACTTCCATTACTACTACTACTACTACCACTACTCTTACGACTGTGACTACTACTCCTACTACTACTACCACAACTATTGCTACTATCTCTACTACTACTTCTATTGGGACTATAGCTGCTACTGCAACAATAGCTACTACAACTATTTCTACTAGTAGTAGTAGTAGTGCTACTACTACTAATACCATTACTGCTAAAATAGTTATTAATAAGACTACTACTTCCACTAGTACTACTACTACTGCTGCTACTTCTACAGCTACTACCACTACTATTACTAGTACTACTGCTACTTCCACTACTACTGTACTGCTACTGCTACTACTTCTACTACTACTGCAACTACTAGTGCTACTACTACTACTATTCCTACTACTACTATTACTATTACTACTACTACTATGACTATAACTATTTCTCCTACTATAACTACTACAACATCTACTACTACTATTGCTACTTTTGCTACTACTACTACTAATACTAATACTCCTACTACACTACTGCTGCTTCAACTACAATTACTACTACTACTACTACCATTGCTACTTTTGCAACTACTATTACTTCTACAACTACTAGTACTACAAGTACTACTACTAGTACTACTGCTACTACTAGTGCAACTAATACCATAACTACTACTACTACTTCTACTGTTGCTGCTGTTGCTACTACTACTACTACTACTACTACTTCTTCTTCTACTACACTTACTCCTACTACTACTAATGTTGTAGCTACTCTTATTACTACTATTAGTTCTACTACTACATCTACTGTTACTTCTACTAGTTGGAGTAATAGTTGTAGTAGTAGTTATAGTTATAGTAGCACTAGTAGCAGTGACCATGGTAATAGTAATAGTAGTAGTAGTTACAGTAGTAATAGAAGTCATAATAGCAGCAGGAATAGTAGTAGTAGTAGAAGTAGAAGTAGCAGTAGTTGTAATAGTTGTAGCAATAGCAGTAGTAGTAGCATTAGTGGTTGAAGCAGTAGTAGCTTTATTAGTAGTAGTAATAGTAATAGAAGCAGTAGTACTAGCACTTGTAATAGTAGCAGTAGTAGCAGAAGTAAATATAGTAATAGTAGTAGTAGCAGCAGTAGCAATAAAAGTAGTAGTCATAGTAGTAAAAGTAGTAGTAGCGATAGTAGCAGCAGGAGCAATACTTGTAGAAGAAGTAATAATAGCAGTAGTCATAGTAGTATTACAAGCAACAACAATAGTTATTATTATTGTTTTACGAGTAGTAGTATTAGTAGTAGTAGTAGTCAGAGCAGTAGTAATTATAGTTTGCATAGTAGTAGTAGGAGTAGCAAAAATAGTAGTAATAGAAATAGTAGTAGCAATAGTAGTAGTAGCCATAATAGTAGTAGTAGTAGTAGCAGTCATAGTAGCATGAGATGTAGCAGTTATAGTGGTAACAGTAGTAGTAGTTATTGTTGTAGTAGTAGCTGTAGTAGCATTAGGAGCTGCAGTAGCAACAGTAGTAGTAGAATTAGTTGTAGCTATAGTAGAATAGTAGTAGTAGTCTTAGTTGTAATAGCAAAAAATAGTATTAGTTGTAGCAGTAGCAGTAGTAGAAGCAGTAGTTATTGTTATTGTAAGAGAAGTAGTAGTGCTAGTAATTATTGTTATTACTATAATAGTTGTAGTAACAGTTACAATAATTATATTGGAAGTAGTAGTAGCAGTAGAACTAGGAATAGTAGCGTAAATGGTAGTAGAAGAAGTTGTAGTAGTAGTAGAAGTAGCAGTGCAATAGTAGTCGTAGCAGCTATAGTAGTAGTAATAGTATTAGTGATTGTAGTAGTAGTAGTTGTAGTAGCAGTAGTAGTAGTAGTTATTATAGTAGTGGAAGTAGTAGCAGCAATAGTAGTGGTAGTTGCAGTAGTGGTAGTCACAAAAGAAGCAATGGTATTAGTAGTAGTTGTTGGAGAAGCAGTAGTAATGTAGTAGTAGTAGTAGTAGTAGCAATTGTCATAGTTGTAGGAGAAGTAGTGGTAGTAGTAGTAGCAGTAGGAGTAGCAGTAGTAGCAACAATAGTAATAGTTATAATAGTAATAGCTGTTGCAATAGTTGTAGGATAAGTAGTAGCAGTACTAGTAGTAGTAGCAGTAAAAGTAGTAGTAGTTGTTGTTATTGTTATTTTAGGAGAAGTTGTAGTAGTAGCAGTAGTAGCAGCCGAATTAGAAGTAGCAGTAGTAGTAATTATTGTTGTTGTTGCAACAAGAGTTGCAGTAGCAATAGTAGCCATGGTAGACATTGAAGTAGGGGTTGCAGTTATAGTAGTAGCAGCAGTAGAATTTGTTGGAGCAATAGTAGTAGATGTTATAGTAGTTGTTGTAGTAGTAGTAGTTGTTGTAGTAACAGTAGTACTAGTAGTGGTAGTAGTCGTAGTATTAGTGGTGGTGGCGGTGGTAGTAGTAGTAATTATAGTAGTCGTTGTATTACTTATGGTAGCAGTAGTAGTAGTAGCAACAACAAAATTTTTTGGAGTAGCAATAGTAGTAGTAGCATTAGCATGAGAAGTAGAAGTAGTAGTATTCGGAGTAGCGATAGTAGTAGTAGCAATAGTAGCAGTAACAATAGCAATAGTCGTAGTAGTAGTAATAGCTGTAGTTCTAGAAACAGTAGACGTAGCAGTAGTTGCTGCAATTGTAGTAGTAGTAGTTACTGTAGTGGCAACTTCAGCAAAAGTAGTAGTGTAGTAGTAGTAGTTATAGTAGCCGTAGTAGTAGTTGTAGTAGCCATTATCATTGTAGCTATAATAGTAGTAGTAGTAGTAGTAGTAGTAGTAGTAGTAACAGTAGCGGTAGTAGTAGAGATAGTTGTAGCAGGAGTACTAGTTGTTTTTGTTGCAGTTGTTGTAGCAGTAATAGAAGTAGTAGTAGCAGTTGTTGTAGTAGTAGTACTAGTAGAAGCAGTAGTAGTACTATTAGTAGTACTAATAGTCAAAGTAGAAGCAGTAGCTATAGTGGTAGTTGTTGCAGCGGTAATAGAAGTAGTAGTAGTAGTAATAGTTACTGTAGTTGTTATAGTAGCAGTAGTCATTGTAGCAGCAGCAGTAATAGTAGTAATAATAGTGGTTGTAGTAGCGATAGTAGTAGTAGGAAAAGTAATAGTAGTAGCAGCGACAGTAGTAGTAGTAGTAAGAGTAGTTGTAGTAATAGTGGTAGTATTAGTAGCACTAGTAGTCATTTTAGTAGTAGTAATTGCAGCGAATGTAGCAATAATAGTAGAAGTAGTAGTAGTAGTTGTAGTCATAGTAGTAGTTGTTGTAGCTATTATCGCAGTATCTGTAGTAGCAGTACTAGCTGTAGTAGTAGTAGTAGCACTAGTAGTAGTTGCAGCAGTAGTGGTGGTAGTAGTAGTAGTAGCAGTAGCAGCAGTAGTAGCCGTGTTAGAAGTGGCAGCTATAGTAGTGGTTGGAGTAGTGGTAGTAGTAGTAGTAGTAGTAATTTTATTGGCAGTAGCAGTAGTGGTAATAGTAGAAGTAGCAGTGGTAGTAGTAGTAGTTGTAGTAGAAGCAGTAATAGCGTAGTAGTAGTAGTAGTGGTAGTTGAACTAGCATTGATAGTAGTAGTAGTAGCAGTAGTAATAGCAGCAGCAGCAATAACAGTAGTAGTCATTTTAGCAGTAGTAGTAGTCGTAGTATTTTTAGCCCGAGTAGTTGTTGTAGTAGTAGTAGTAGTAGTAGTAATATCATTAGTAGTAGTATTAATAGTAGTAGTAGCTGGAGCACTAGTCATAGTGCTAGTTATAATAGTAGTAGCAACAGCAGTAGCAATAGCAGTAGTAGCAGTTATAACACTAATAGCAGCAGTAGAAGTAGTTATAGTAGTAGTATTGTAGTTGTAGGAGGGGAAGTAGTAGTAATAGTCGTAATTGTAGTAGTAGTAGTAGTAGCCCAAGTAGCCATTGTTGTAGTAGCAATATTAGCATTAGAAGTAGTAGTAGTAGCAGTTGGAGTAGTAGTAGTAGTGGGATAAGCAGTAGTTGTAGTAGCTGTAGTGGTAGTTATATTAGTAGTAACAGTAGAAGTAGCAGTAGTTATAGATGGAGGAGAAGTGCTAGTAGTAGCAGTAGCAATAGTGGTTATAGTAATAGTAGAAGTGGTTGTAGTAGCAGTAGTAGTAGTCAAACTAGTCATACTAGTATTAATAGTAGTAGTATTAGTTATTGTAGTAATAGCAGTAGTTGTAGTAGTAGTAGTTGTTGTGTTAGGAGTAGTAGTAGTGGCAGTAGCTATAGTAGCACTGGTAGTGGGAATAGTTGTAGTAGCAATTATAGCAGTAGTATTAGTAGTAGCAATAGTAGCAGTAGAAGTAGCATCAGAATAAGTAGTTGTAGTAGTAGCAATAGTAGTAGTTGTTGTAGAAGTTGTAGTTGTAGTCATAATAGTAGTAGCGGCAAGAAATGTGGTAGTAGTCGCAGTTGTAGTAGCTGTAGTAGTAACAGTAGTACTCATAGCGATAATAGTCATACAAGAAGTAGTAGTTGTAGTAGTAATAGGAGGAGAAGTAATAGCAATAGAAGCAGAAGTAACAGTAGTGGCAATAGTAGCAATAGTTGTAGTAGTAGGAGAAGTTGTAGTAGTAGTAGTAGTCATAGTAGTAGTAGTAGCAGTAGTTGCAATAGTAATAGAAGTAGTAGTAGCTGTGTTAGCAGTATTACTAGTACTATCAATAGCTAGTAGTAATTGTTGTAGTAGGAGTAATAACAGTAGTAGCAATAGTAATAGTAAGAGAGCAGTACCAGTTGTAGCAGTGTTAGTAGTAGTTGAAGCAGCTATAGTCTTTGTAGCAGTAGCATAAATAGTTATTATTGTACTAGTAGTTATAGGAGTAGTAGTAGCAGCAGTAGTAGTAGCACTAGTAATAGTAGTAGTATTAGTAGTAGTACTAGTTGCAGTAGCAGTAGTACTTGAAGTAGTAGTTTAGCAGTAGTAATGGTATGAGAAGTAGTTGTAGTACTAGTAGTAGTAGTTGTTGTTATTGTTGTTGTAGCTGTAGTAGTAGTCAGAGTAGTAGTAGTAGTTGTAGCAGCAATAGCAATAGTAGTAGTTATTGTTGTATTAATGGTAGCAACATAGTAGTAGTAGTAGCCGTAGTAGTAGTTGTAGTAGTAATAGTCATTCTAGCAGTAGGAGAAGCAGCAACAGCAGTAGTAGTAGTTGTAGTCATAGTAGTAGTCGCAGTTGTAGCAGTAGTAGATGTAGCAGCAGTAGTTATTGTTGTAATGGTAGAAGTAGAAGTAGTAGCAGTTGTAGCACTTATGGTAGTAGTAGTATTAGTAGCAGTAGTACCAGTAGTAGAAGTAATAGTAGTAGTAGTAGTAGCAGCAGCAGCAGCAGTAGTAGTGGTAGTAGTAGTTATTATTATTATTTTTGTTATTGTTGCTATAATTGTAGTAGTGGCAGTAGGAGTCATTGCAGTAGTTGCAGTAGTCGTAGTAGGTGTAGTAGTAGCTGTTCTAGCCTAGTAGCAGTAGTAGTGGTTGAATTTATAGTAGCAGTAGTAGTAGTAGAAGTAATAGTTGTAGTGGTAGTGGGAATAGTAGTAGTTGTGGTAGTACCAGTTGTAGAATTAGCAGTAGTAGTAGTAGCAGCAACAGTAGTAGTAGTAGTAGCAGTAATAATGGAAGTGGTAGTAGTAGTAGAAGTAGTAGTACTGTTAGTAGGTGTAGTAGACATAGTAGCAGGTGTAGTAGTAGTAGTAGTAGCAGCAGCAGTAGCTGCAGTAGCTACAATAGTAGTAGTAGTAGTAGCAGCATTAGAAGTAGCAGTAGAATTAGTTGTAGCAGAAGCTGCTCTAGCAGTAGTAGTTATTGTAGTAGTAATAGTGGTACTAACAGTAGTGGTAGTATTAGAGTAGTATTATTAGTAGCAATAGTGGTAGCAATAGTAGCAGAAGTGGGAGTAGCAGTAGTCATAGCAATAGTTGTAGCAGTAATAGTGGTAGTGGTAGTAGTAGTAGAAGTTTTAGTACTAGTTGTAGTAGTAGTGTTAGTAGTGGCAGTAGTCATAGTAGCAGTAGTATTAGTAGTGGCACTAGTAGCAGTTGCTGCAGTAGTAGTAGTAGTGGTAATAGTAGCAGTAGAAGTAGTAGTAGAATCAGTTGTAGCAGTAGTAGCCATAGCAGTAGCTGTTGTTATAGTAGTAGTAGTAGTAGTAGTAGAGTAGTCGCAGTTGTAGTAGTAGTAGCATTAGTAGCATTTGTAGAAGTAGTAGTTGTTGTGACGGGAGTAGGAGAAATAATAGGTGTAGTAGCAATAGCAGTACTAGTTGTTGTTGTTTTCATTATCGTTGTTATATTTGTAGTAGGAGCAGTAGGAGTCATTATAGTAGATGCTATAGTGGCAGTAGTTGTAGTAATAGTAGAAGTAGCCATAGTAGCCGTAATAGTGCTACAAGTTGTAGTAGCAGTAGCAGTACTAAAAGTAATAGTCATAGTAGTAGTGGTAGTAGTAGTAGTCATGGTTGTAGCAGTTGTCGTATTAGTTGTATTAGTAGTACTTGTAGTAGTAGCAGTACTTGTAGTAGCAGTAGTGGTAGTGGTAGTTGCAGAAGTGGGAGTAGTAGTAGTAGTAGCTGTAATAGTCATAGTGGTAGTAGTAGAAGAAGTAGTAGTATTGGTAGTAGTAGCAATGGTAGTAGTAGTAGTAGTCAAAGTAGTTGTAGTAGCACTAGTAGTAGCTATTGTAGTCACAGTAGTAGCTATAGTACTAGAATTAGTAGTAGCAGTAGTAGTAGTATCAGTTGTACTAGCAGCAGCAGTAGCGGTAGCTATTACATTAGTCACAGCGTCAACAGCAGCAGCAACAGTAGTACTAATAGTGGTAGTAGTAGCAGTAGTAGTAGAAGTAGCAGCAGCAACAATAGTGTCAGTAGCAGTTGTAGAAGTAGTAGGAATAGCAGTAGTAGCAATAGTAGTAGTTGTAGTATTAGCAGCAGTAGTAGTAGCCACAGCAGTAGCTGTGTGAAAAGTAGTAGCAGTAGGGTTAGCAGTAGTAATTGTAGCAGAAAACCAACTGTGCAGTAGCAGTAGTAGTAGTAGTAAGTGAAGTAGTAGTAGCAGTAATAGTAGTAGTAGTAGCAGTAGCAATAGCAGCAGGAGTAGTAGCAGTAGTAGCAGCAGTAGTAGTGCTAGTAGTTGTAGCAATGGCAGTTCGAGGAGTTGCTGTAAGAGGACTAGTAGTAGCAACACGAGCAATAACACAAGTAGCAGTAGTAGTAGCAATAGTAGCAGGAGTAGCAATAGTAGTAGTTATAGTAGTAATAGTTATAGCTGTTGTTGAAGTAGTTGCAGTAGTAGTAGAAATAGAAGTAGTTGCTATATCAGCAGCAAGAGTAGTAGTAGTAGTAGTATTGGTAGTTGAAGTAGTAGTAAATGTTGTAATTGTAGTAGAATCAGTAGCAGCAACAGTAGTAGTAGTAGTAATAGTACTAATAGTAGCAGTAGTAGTTGTTGTAGTAGTGATTCTAGTAGCAGTAGCAGTACGAACTATAAGAGCAATAGCAGCAGCAGCATCAGTAGTAGTAGTAGTAGTAGTCGTAGTTGTAGTAGCAGCAATAGCTGTAGTACCTGTAGTAGAAGTAGTAGGAATAGCAGTAGTAGCAGTAGTAGTAGCCTAGCAGTAGTAGTGTGAAAAGATGCAACAGTAGCGGTCGCAGTAGTAATTGTAGGGAAAAATCCAGCAGTGCAGTAGCAGCAACAGTAGTAGGAGGAGTAATAGTAGGTGAAGTAGTAGTAGTAGTAGTAGTAGTAGTAGTAGTAGTAGTAGTAGTAGTAGTAGTAGTAGTAGTAGTAGTACTAGCAGTAGGATTTGTGGTAGTTGGAGTAGGGGTATGAGTAGTAGTAGGAGTGGTACTCTTAGTAGTAGCAATAGTAGTTGTAGCAGTTGTTGTAATAGGAGTAGTAGTAGTAGCACTAGCAGTAGTAGTAGTAGCAATAGTAGCCGAAATAGCAGTTGTAGTTGTTGTAGTAGTATAGTTGTAGTAGTAGTAGTTGAAATAGCACTAGCTGTTGCAGGAGTAGTAGCAGGAGCAGCAATGTTAGTAGTAGTGGTAGTAGTTGTAGTAGCGGTATCAACAGCAATAGTAGTAGTACTCGTAGTAGTAGTAGTAGTAGTGGTAGTTCAAGTAATAGTAACTGTTGTAGTTGTAGTAGCACTAGTAGCAGTAGCAGTAGTAGTTCTTGTTGTAATAGTACTAGCAGTAGCAGTAGTAGCAGTAGAGGTAGGAACTATAGCAACAATAGTAGAAGTAGTAACAGTACTCGTAGTAGTAGTAGAAATAGCAAGAGTAGCAATAGCAGTTGTTGTAGCAATAGCAGTAGCAGTAGTTGTAGTAGCAGAAGCGATAGCAGTGGTAGCAGTAGCAGTAGAAGTAGTAGCAGTAGTTGCAATAATAGTAAGAGCACTTGTTATAGCAGCAGTTCTAGCAGTAGTGGCAATATTTGCCATAGTAGTAGTCATAGTAGTAGCAGTAGTACTAGTAATAGTAGTTGCAATAGTAGTAGCAGTAGCAGCAGCAGTAGTAGTAGTAGCAATAGTAGGCATAGTAGTGGTTGTAGTCATAGTCTAAGCAGAAATAGCTATAGTAGTTGCGGTAGTAGTAGCAGCAATTGTAGTAGTAGTGGTAGCAATTGTAGTTGTAGCAATAGTAGTATTAGTAGTAGTAGCAGTAGTTGTTGGTGTAGTAGACATAGTAGTAGCAGAACTAGCAGCAGCAGCAGCAGCAGTAGCAGCAGCAGCAGCAGCAGTAGCAGCAGCAGCAGCAGCTGCAGTAGTAGTAGTAGTAGTAGTAGTAGCAGTAGCAGCAGTAGTAGCAATCGTAATAGTAGTTCCCGAAGTAGCAGCAGCAGATGTATTAGTATTATTAGTAGTATTAGTTGTAGTAATGGAACTCATAGTAGCAGTAGTAGTGGTAGTAGTAGCAGTAGCAATAGTAGTAGTGGCAGTAGTTGTGGTAGCAGTTGCAGTAGTGGCAATAGTAGTATTAGGAGTATTAATAGTAGAAGAAGTAGTAGTAGTAGTAGTAGTACTAGTAGTAGTAGCCAAAGCAGTAGCAGTAGTTGTAGCAGTGGTAGTAGTAGCAGTAGCAGGAGTGGTAGTAGTAGTAGCAATAGGAGTAGTTGTAGACGTAATAGTAGAAATACTTGTAGTAGTAGTAGCAGTAGCTGTAATTATAGTAGTTGTAGTAGTAGAAGCCGCAGTAGTAGCAGAATTAGTAGTAGTCTGAGAATTGGTAGTACTAGCTGGAGCAATAGTTGTACAAGTAGTAGTAGTAGCAATAATAACAGTAGTTGCAGTATTAGTAGTAGTCGTAGTAGTAGCAGTAGCAGAGTAGCAGTAGTAGAAGTAGTAGTAATGGTGGTAGTAGTAGTTGTTGTAGCAGCAGCGATAGAGGTAGCAGAAGTAGTAGTTGTAATTGTAGTAGTAGTGGTTGTTGTAGTCATTGCAGTAGTTACAATAGTAGTAGTAGCAGCAACAGTAATAGCAGTAGTTGTACTAGTAGTAGCATTAGCTGTAGTAGTAGTAGTAGCAGTTGTGGTAGTAGTAGTAGTGGCAATTGCAGCAGGAGAAGCATAAATAGCTGTTGTAGTAGTAGTAGGAGTAGAAGTACTCGCAATTGTAATAGTAGTAGTTAGTTACAGTAGTTGCAGTAGTATTAATAATAGAAGTAGTAGCAGTAGAACTACTACTACTAGTAGTAGTAGAAGTAGTAGTAGTCGTAGTAGTAGTAGTTGCAGTAGTTTCAGCAGTAGCGGTAGTAGTAGCAGTAGTAGCAGTAGCAGCAGCGGTAGTAATAGTAGTAGTACTAGTTTTAGTTGCAACTATTGCAGCAGTATCAGTAGTAAAAGTAGTAGTAGAAGGAGTACTAGAAATGGTATTAGTAGTAGCAGTAGTAGTATTAGTAGTATTAGGAGGAGGAGTAGTAGTAGTTGAAGTAGTAATGGTGGTGGTGGTAGTAGTAGTAGCAGCAGCTGTAGTAGTAGGAATTGTAGTAGTAGACGTAGCAATAGTAATTGTAGTATATGTAGCAATTGAAGTAGTAACTATAGTAGTACTTGGAGGAGTAGTAGTAGTAGCAATTGCCATAATAATAGTAGTAGTAGTTAGTTTAACAATAGTTGAATCAGTAGTTGTAGAAGTAGTAGCAGTAGCAGCAGTAGAAGTAGGAGTCGCAGCAGCAACAGTTGTATTCATAGTAGTAGTAGTCGTAGAAGGAAAAGTAGTAGTATTTGTAGAAGTAGTAGTAGTTCTTATTATAGCAGAATTAATTATAGTAGTAGTAGTTCTCGTTATAGTACTGGTACTAGTTGTAGAAGCAATAGCATTAGTAGTATAAGTAGTAGTGGTAATAGTAGAAGTTGAAGTAGCAGTAGAAGCAGCAGTAGTTGTAAAAGTAGTAGCTATACAATAGCAGCAGTAGTAGTAGCAGTACTATTAATAGTATTAGCAGCACAAATAGTAGTAGTGTTAGTAGCTACCGTAGGAGTAGTAGTATTATTACTCAATGTAGAAGCAGTAGTATTAGCAGTAATAATTGTTGCAAAAGCAGCAGTGATAGTAGCTGTATTAGTTGTAACATAAGCAGTAGAAGTGTAGTAGCAGTAGTTGTAGTAGCTGCAATAATAGTAGTAGGAGAAGTAGTGATAGTAGTACAGGGGTAGTAGTAGTAGTGGAAGTAAAAGTAGTAATTTTGGTAACAGTAATAGTAGTAGCAGAAGCACCACGAGTAGCAATAGTTGTTGTAGTAGTTGTAGTAGCAGTAATAGTAAGAGTACTAGTTTTAGTAACAATTATAGTAGCAGTAGTAGTAGCAAAAGTAATTAAACTAATAGTAGTAGTAGAAGCAGCAGCTATAGTAGTAGCAATAGTAGTCGTAGTAGTCGTAGTAGTGGTAGTCAAAGTAGAAGTATCTATAGTAGTAGCAGTAGTAGTAGCAAAAGTAGTAGTAGTAGTGGTAGTAGTAATAGCAGTAGTGTTAACAATTGTAGTTGTAGCAGTAGTAGTATTAGTAGTGGTAGCAGTAGTTGTAGTTGTAGTAGTTATAGTAGTAGCAGCACTTATAGAAGTGGTAGTAGTAGCAGTAGTAATAGTGGTAGCAGTAATGCTAGTAGTAGTAGTAGTAGAAGTAGCAACAGCAGCAGCAATAGTAACAGTTTTTGCAATAGTAGCAGTAGCAGAAGTATTAGTATTAGTTGGAGTAGTAATAGTAGTAGTGGAAGCTATAGTAGCGACAGTTGTAGTTGCTGTTGCAGCCGTAGCGGTCGTAGCGATAGTAGTACCAATTGTAATAGTAGCAGTAGTGGCGGTAGTTGCAGCCGTTGTAGTAGTGGCAGTAGAAGCAGCAGTAGCAATAGTAGTAGAAACAGTAGTAGTAGTAGTACCAATAGTAATACTAGTAGTAGTAGCTGGAGTAGTAGTAGCTAGAGTATTAGAAGTAGTAGTAGATGTAGTAGTAGTAATTGGTTCAGTAGTAGTAGCAATAGCTGTAATTATAGTAGCAGTAGTAGTAGGAGTAGCAGTAGTGGTAGTAGTTGTAATGGTAGTAATAGCAGTATTAGTATTAGTAGTAGTAGAAGTAGAAGTAGCAATACAAGCAGTGGTAGCAATAGTTGTAGTAATAGTAGTAGTTGCAAACTTAAAAGTAATAATAGTAGCGAAAGTTATAGTAATAGCAATTGCAGTGGTAGCAACAATAGTAGTAGCAGTAGTGGAAGTGGTACCAGTAGTCGCAGTAGTGGTAGTAGCAGCAGTAATTATAGTAGAAGCAGTAGCAGCGCAGTGGCAGTGTAGTACCAGTAGTAGTAGTATTAGTGGTAGCTGGAGTAGTTATTGTAGTAGTAGTTATTGTAGCAGCGGTAGTAGCAGCACTACTAGTTGTAGTCGTCGTAGTTGTAGTGAGAGTAGTAGTAGCAATAGTAGTTATAGTAGTAGAAGCACTAGCAATAGCAGAAGTAGTATTAGTAGTAGTAGCAGCAGTAGTAGTTGTAGTAGTAATAACTTTAGCAATAGTAGCTTTAGTAGCAGTGGCAGCAATAATAGTAGCAGCAGCAGCAGTAGTGGTAGAAGTAGTAGTACCAATAGTGGTAGTAATAGTAGTAGCAGTAACAGCAGCAATAGTAGTAGTAGTAGTCGTAACAGTAATAGTAGTAGGAGTGGTAGAACAAGTAGTAAGAGTTGTAGTTGTAGTAGGTGTAGTAGCATTGGTAGCAATAAGCGTAGTAGTTGCAATAGTAGTTGTTGTAGTAGGAGTCACAGTAGTAGTAGCAATTGTAGTAGCAGTCACAATAGTAGTAGTAGTAGTAGTAGTATTAGTAGCAGTAGCAGTATTTCGATCGAAAGTACTAGTACTAGTAGTAGTTGTAGTAGCAGTAGCAGTAGTAGTAGCAGGGGTAGTAGTAGTAGTACTAGTTTCAATTGCAACTTTTATAGCAATATCAGTGGTAGCAGTAGTAGTTGTTGTTGTAGTGATATCAATAGTAGCAGTACTAGCAATAGCAGTAGTAGAAGTAGTAGCAGCAGTAGTAGTATTAGAAGTAGTAGTAGTCATAGTTGAAGTAGTAGTGGTGGTGGTAGTAGCAGCAGCAGCAGCAGCAGCAGTAGTAGCAGTAGTAGCAGTAGATGTAGGAGTAAGAGTAGTAGTAGCAATAGTAATTGAAGTAGTAACTGCAGTAGGACTTGGAGTAGTAGTAGTAGTAGCAATAACCGCAATAATAGTAGCAGTAGTAGTATTAGCGATAGTAGCAGCAGTAGTAGTAGAAGTAGCAGTAGTAGCGGTAGTAGAAGTAGAAGTAGTAGTAGCAGCTGCAGCAGTAACAACAACAACAGTAGTAGTAGAAGGAGAAGTAGTAGTAGTTCTTATTATAGCAGAATTAATAGTAATAGTAGTAGTAGTCGTAGTAGTTCGTTATAGTACTTGCACTAGTATTAGCAACAGTAGCAATAGTAGTAGAGTAGTCGTAATAATAGCAGAAATTGAAGTAGTAGTAGAAGCAGTAGTAGTAGTAAAAGTAGTAGCGGTAGTCATAGTAGCAGTAGCAACAACAGTACTCTTAATAGTACTAGCAGGAAAATAGGAGCAGTAGTAGTTGTTGTAGCAGTAGAAGTAGTGGTGGTAGTGGAAATAGAAGCAGTAGTATTAGCAGTAATAGTTGTTGCTAAATTAGTAGTGATGGTAGTAGTATTAATTGTCATAGAAGCAGTAGAAGTATACTAGCAGTAGTCGTAGTAGGAGAAGTAGTCATAGTAGTAGTAATAGTAGTAGAAGTGGTAGTGGTAGTAGTGGAAGTAAAAGTAGTAATTTTGGTAGTAGTAATAGTAGTAGCAGAAGCACCAATAGTAGCAAGAGTAGTAGTAATAGTAATAGTAGTAGCAGTAGTAATAGTAGTAGTTGTTGTTGTAGTTGTAGTAGCAGTAGCAGTGGTAGCTACAGCAGCAGTAGTAGCAGTAGAAATAGTAGTCATACTACTAGTAGTAGAAGTAAAAGTAAGAGTACTAGTTATAGCATCGGTTGTAGCAGTAGTAGCAGTAGTAACTGTCGCAATAGTTGAAGTACTAGCAATAGTTGTAGTAGTAGTAGCAGCAGCAGCAGTAGTTGAACTAGTAATAGCTGTAGAAGTAGTAGCTAGAGTAGTAGCAATACTAGTCGTAGTAGTGGTAGTTGAAGATGAACTATCTGTAGTTGTAGCTGTGGTAGTGGTAGTAGTAATAGTAGTGTTAGCAATTATAGTTTTAGCAGTGGTAGTATTAGTAGTGGTAGCAGCAGCAGCAGCAGCAGTACTAGTAGTAGTAGCAGCAGCAGCACAGTAGTAGTAATAGTAGTAGTAGTAGTAGTAGATATAGCAGCAGTAGTAGCCATAGTAACAGTTCTTGCAGTAGTAACAGTAGCAGAAGTATTAGTATTAGTTGTTGTAGTGGAAGCTATAGTAGCAACAGTTGTAGTTATCATTGTAGTAGTTGCAGCCGTAGCGGTTGTAGCAATAGTAGTACTTGTAGTAGTAGCAATAGTTGCAGTAGTTGTAGTAGTCGCAGTAGTAGCTGCAGTAGCAATAGTAGTAGTAGCAATAGTAACAGCAGCAGTATGGCAACCAGTAGCAGTAGCAGTAGTAATAGTAGTAGTAGTGGCGAAGTAGCAATTGCAGCAGTTATAGTAGTAGTAGATGCAGTTGTAGTAATAGGTTTAGTAGTAGTAGAAATAGCTGTAATTGTAGTAGTAGTAGTAGTAGAAGCAGTAGTAGTAGCAAAATTAGTAGTATTATGAGAGGTGGTAGTACTAGCGACTGCAGCTGTAGTTGAATTTGTTGTAGTAATAGCAATAATAGCATTGGCTGCAGTATTAGTAGTAGTAGTAGTCGTAGCAGTAGTACCAATAATAGAAGTAGTAGCAGCAGCAATAGCTGTAGATGTTGTGGTAGAAGTAGCAGTGATGGTAGTAGTAGTTATAGTAGTAGTGGTAGTAGCCACTTTGTAGTAGTAGTAGTAGTAGTAGCAGCAGTAGTGATAGTAGTAGCAATAGTAGTAGTACTAGCAGTATTAGTAGTAGTAGTAGTAGAAGTAGTAGTAGCAGTAGAAGTAGTTGTAGCAGCAATAGTAGTAATAGCAGTAGTCCCAAATGCAGTAGTAGCAGTAGTAGCAGTAACAGTAGCAGTAGTAGTAGTGGAAGTTGTAGCTGTAGTTGCAGTAGTAGTAGTAGCAGTAGCAGTAGTAGCAGTAGTAGTGGTTGTAGAAGTAGCAGTGGTAGTAGCAGCAGTAATTATAGTAGAAGTAGTAGCAGCGCAGTGGCAGTGTAGTAGCCATAGTAGAAGTAGTAGTAGTAATAGTAGTAGCAAGAGTTGTAGTAGTAGTAGTAGTAATTATGGTAGCAGTGGTAGTAGCAGCAGTACTAGTAGTAGTAGGAGGAGGAGGAGGAGGAGTAGTAATAGTAGTAGCAACGATAGTCATAGCTGTAGTCACACTAGCTATAGCAAAAGTAGCAATAGTAGCAGTAGTATGAGTAGTAATAGCAGTAGTAGTAGTTGTAGTAGTAATAACTTCAGCAATAGTAGTTATGGTAGCTATACCAGTTGCTGTAGCAGCAGCAATAGTAGTAGTAGTGGTGGTATTAGTAATAGTAGCAGTAACAATAGGAGTAGTCGTAGTAGTAGTCGTATTAATAATAATAGTAGTAGTGGTAGAACCTATAGTAAGAGTTGTAGTTCCAGTAGCAGTAGTAGCACTGGTAGCAGTAAGAGCAGTCGTAGTAGTAGTTGTTGCAGTAGCAGTAGCAGTAGTAGTAGCAATTGTAGTAGCAGTAGCATTAGTAGTAGTGTAGTAGTGGCAGTTGTAGTAGTAGTATTAGGCAGAGAAGCAGTATTTGAATTGGAAGTAGTAGTAGCATTAGTTGTGTTAGTAGTAGTGATAGTAGTAGTAGCAGTAATAATAGTACTAGCAATACTAGCAGTAGTCATACTTGTAGCATTTGGAGTAATAGTTGTTGTAATTAAAGTAGTGGGGGTAGTAAGAGGAGTAGTAGTAGTAGTAGCAGTAGCAGTAGTCACAGTAGTAGTAGTAGATATAGGAGCAGGAGTAGGAGTAGCAGTAGTAATTGAACTAGTAAATATAGTAGTACTTGGAGTAGTAGTAGCAGCAGTAGCCGTAATAATAGTAATAGTAGTAGCAGTAGTAGTAGTAGTAGCAGTAGTAGTAGTTATAGAAGTAGGAGTGGCAGTTGTTGTTGTTGTTGTTGTTGTAGTAGTAGTAGTAGTTGTAGTAGTAGTAGTAGCAGTAGAAGTAGTAGCAGTAGTAGTAGTAGACGAAGTAGTAGTAGTTCTTATTAGAGCAGAATTAATAGTAGTAGTAGTAGTAGCAGCAGCAGTATAAGTAGTAGCAGTAGTACTAGTAGAAGAAGTTGTAGCAGTTCTTATTATAGTAGAATTAATGGTGGTTGTAGTAGTTGTAGTAATTCCAGTTATAGTACTAGTACTAGTAGTAGCAGCAATAGCATTAGTAGTAGATGTAGTGGTAATAATAGTAGAAGTTGAAGTAGTAGTAGAAGCCACAATAGTTGTACAAGTTGTTGAAGTAGCAATACCACCACCAACACCAGCAGTACTCTTAATGGTATTAGCAGCAAAAGTAGTAGCAGTATTAGTAGCTGTTATAGTAGTAGTAGCAGTAGTTATTGAAGTAGAACCAGTAGTATTGGCCATAATAGTTATTGCAAAAGTAGCAGTGATAGTAGCAGTATTAGTTGCAGTAGAAGCAGTAGAAGTGTAGCAGTAGTAGTTGTAGTAGCCACATTAGTTGTAGTAGGTGAAGTAGTCATAGTGGTAGTAATAGTAGTAGAAGTTGTAGCAGTAGTAGTGGAAGTAAATGTAGTAAGTATAAGTAATAGTAGTAGCAGAAGCACTAGTAGTAGCAGTAGTGGTAGTAGTATTAATAGTAATTGAAGTAGTAGCAGTAGTTGTTGTAGTTGTAATTGTAGTTGAGTAGCTGTGGTAGCTGTAATAACAGTAGTAGTAGTAGAAATAGTTATTGTATTTGTAGTAGCAGTAGCAGGAGTAGCAGTAGCAATAGTAGTAGTAGTAGCAATAATAGTAAGAGTACTAATTGTAGTAGCAGTTGTAGCGGTAGTAACAGTATTAGCTGTCGCAGTTGTCGTAGTACTAGCAATAGTTGTAGTAGCAGTAGTAGCAGAAGTAGTAGTTGAACTAGTAGTAGGAGTATAAGCAGTAGCTATAGTACTAGCAATAGTAGTCGTAGTAGTGGTAGCAGTGGCATTTGATGTAGAAGTATCTATAGTAGTAGCCATAGTAGTAGTGGCAATAGTTGCAGCAGTAGTTGTAGTAGTAATAGGAGTAGTCTTAGCAATTGCAGTTGTAGTAGTAGTAGTATTAGTAGTGGTAGTAGAGTAGTAGTTGTAGTAGTTAGAGTAGTAGTAGCACTAATAGAAGTGGTGGTAGTAGTAGTAGTAGTTCAGCGGTAGTAGCAATAGTAGGAGTTCTTGCAGTAGTAGCCATAGCCGAAGTATTAGTATTAGTTGTAGTAGTGGTAGTAGTAGTGGAAGTTGTAGTAGCCGCAGTTGTAGTTACTGTTGCAGCTGTTGCATCCATAGTAGTTGTAGCAATAGTAGTATTAGATGTAGTAGTAGCAGTAAAGCAGTAGTTGTAGTAGTGGCAATAGAAGTAGTTGTAGCAATAGTAGTAGTAATAGTAGTAGTAGTAGCAGTAATAGTAGTTGTAGTACCGAAATCAGCAACAGTAGCAGAAGTAATAATAGTAGCAGTAGAAGCAATAGTAGTAGCAGTAGTAATAGAAGTAGTAGTAGACATTGTAGTAGTAATAGATGTAGTAGTAGTAGTTGTAGCTATAATTATAGTAGCAGTAGTAGTAGAATTAGCAGTAGTATGAGAAGTGGTAGTACTAGCGACTGAAGTTGTAGTAGAAGTAGAAGTAGTACTAGTAGTAGTAGCAATAATTGCATTAGTTGCAGTATTAGTAGTAGTTGTACTAGCAGCAGTAGCAATAGTAGAAGTAGTAGTGGCTGTAATAGCAGTAGTAACCATAGTAACATTTCTTGCAGTAGTAATAGTAGCATAAGTATTTGTATTAGTTGTAGTAGTAGTAGCTGTCGTGGTAGAAGTAGCAGTGATGGTAGTAGTTGTTGTAGTAGTAGTAGTGGTAGTAGCCACTGTTGTAGTAGCAGTAGTAGTAGGAGCAGCAGCAGTGGTAGTAGTAGTAGTAGTAATAATAGCAGTATTAGTATTAGTAGTGGTAGCAGTTGTAATACTAGTAGTTAGAAGTAATAGCAGTAGTAGTAGCAGAAGTTACAGTAGTAATAGTAGTAGTTAATAGTAGTAGTACTAGCTGTAGTAGTGGCAATACTAGTAGTAGCAGTAATAATAGTAGTGGAAGTAATAGTTGTAGTAGTAGTAGCACTAGTAGTAGGACTAGTAGTAACTATAGCAGTAGTAGAAATAGCAATAGTAATTGTAGTAGAAGTAGCAATAGTAATAATAGTAGTTAGTAGTAGTAGTAGTAGTAGTAGCAGTTGTAGTAGTAACAAAAGTAGTAGCAGTAGTACTTGTAGTAGTAGTAGTTGCAGTAGTGCTTGTCGCCGCAGTAGCAGTAGCAATACCAATAGTAGGAGTAGTGGTAGTGGTAGTAGTACCAATAGTGGCAACAATAGTAGAATTAGCAGTAGTTGTAGTAAAAGTAGTAGAAGTAGTAGTGGTAGTTGTAGTAGTAGTAGTTGTAGTAGTAGTAGTAGCAGCAGTAGTAGTAGTAGTAGTAATAGTAGTATTAGTAGTAATAGAAGCAATAGTAGTAGTAGTAGTAGTAGTAGTAGTAGTAGCAGCAGTAGTAGTAGTAGAAGTAGTAATAGTAGTAGCATTTGTTATTGTTTTAGCATTAGAAAAGTAGCTGCTGCACTCGTAGCTATCGTAGTAGTCACAACAATAGTCATAGCAGTAGTAGTAGCCGTAATAGTAGTAGTAGCAGTAGTAATAGTAGTAGTTGTTGTGACAGTAGTAGTAGTGGTCAGTAGTTGGAGTAGTAATAATACTCAAAGTAGTAGTGGTGGTAGTAGCAGCAATGGTGGTACTAATAGTAATAGCTGGAGTAGCAGTAGTAGTTGTAGTAGCGGTAACAGTAGTTGTAACTGTAGTAGTAATCGTAGTAACAGCTGAAGCAGTAGTAGTAGTATTTGTACTTGTAGTTATGATAGTAGTAGTAGCAGAAGTTGTAAGTGTTGTAGTATTAGTAGTAGTAATAGTAGAACTGGTTGTACTATTACTATTAGTAGGAGTAGTAGCAGAAATAGCAGTAGTTGCCGTAGTTATCATTTTACTAATAGTAGTTGTTGTAGTAGTTGCTGTAGTAGTACATATAGTAATAGTATTAGTAAAAATAGTAGCTAGAGTAGGTGTAGTATCAGTAGCAGTGGTAGCATTGATAGTAGTAGAAGAACTAGTACTTCTAGTAGTATAAGTATTAATAGTAGTAGTAGTAATACTAGTAGTAACAATTGTTGTAGTAGCAGTACTTGTAGTATTCCAAGTAACAGTTGTAATGGTAGCAAAAGTTGTATTAGTATTAATAGTAGTAGGAAAAGTCATTCTAGTGGCAGTAGTCATAGCAGTTGTAGTAGTAGTATTAGTAATAGTAACAGTACTAGTAGGATTACTAGCAGTATTAGCAGTAGTAGTAGCAACTATAGTTTTAGACATAGTAGTGGCGATAGTTGTTGAAGTTGTTGTTGTTGTCACAACAGTAGCAATAGTAGCAGCAATAGTAGTAGCAGCAACGGTAGCAACAACAGTAGTAGTAGTAGTATTAAACATTTTTGAGGAAATAGTACTATTAGTAGTAGCAGTAGTAGTGGTTGTAGTAGTAGGAGCAGTTGTCGTAGCAGTAGTAATAGTAGTAGTTGTTGTAGAAGTAGCTGTAGCAATAGTAGTACTAGTAGTAGTAATAGCCATAGCAGGAGTAGTACTAGTAGTAGCAGTAGCAGCAGTAGTAGTTTAGTAGGAGTAGCTGTTGTAGTAGCAGTAGAAGTAATCATAGTAGTAGTAGAAGTAGTAGTCATAGCGGGCATAATAGCTGTAGGAGTAGTAGTGGGAGAAGTAGTTGGAGTAGCAGTAGCAGTAGTAGAGGTAGAAGAAGTAGTAGCAATAACAGTAGCAACAGTAGTAGTAGTAGTAGAAGTAATAGATGTAGTAGTAGTAGCAGCAGCAGTAGTTGTAGTAGTCGTAGTAGTACTATCACTAAAAGTAGTAGTAGCAGTAGTAGCTGAAGCAATAGTAGTAGTTGTAGGAGAAGTAGTAGTAGCGGTAGTAGTTGTAGTTGTAGGTGTTGTAGTAGTAGTAGTAGTAGTAGTAGTAGTAGTAGTAGAAGTAGTTGTAGAAGTAGTACTGTCAGTAGCAGTATTAGTAATAGTAGCAGTATTACTATTAGTAGTAGTAGTACTACTGGCAGTAGTAATAGAAGTAGAAGATGTAGTAGCCATAGCAGCAGTAGTAATAGTAGTAGTGGTGGTGGTAGTAGCAGGAGTAGTTTTAGTCGTAATAGTAGTAGTAGTAGTAGTAGATGTAGTAGCCGTAGCAGCAGTAGTAATAGTAGTAGTGGTGGTGGTGGTAGTAGCAAGAGTAGTAATAGTAGTAGTAGTGGTGGTGGTAGTAGCAGGAGTAGTAGTAGTATTAGTAATTGTAGAGGCAGAAGCAGTAGTAGTAGTTACTATTATTGTAACAGTTGTAGCAGTAGTAGTAGTAGTAGTAGTTATCATAGTCGTGGTAGCAATAGTAGCCGTTGTTGCAGTTGTAGTAGTTGTAGCAGTCGTAGTAGTAGTAGTAGTAGCAGTAGAAGTAGAAGTAGTAGTAGTAGTAGAAGTGGTAGTAGAAGTTGTAGTAGGAGTAAGCAGTAGCAGCGTTTGTAGTGGTAGTAGTAGTTGTAGTAGTTGTAGCAGTAGTAGCATTAGCATTTGTAGTAGTAATAGTTATTGTAGTAGTAGTAGTAGCAGTAGAAGTAGTAGTTGCGGTAGCAGTAGTTTCATTAGTAGTAGCAGAAGTAGTAGTTGCATTGGAATTTATAGCAGTAGAAGTAGGAGTAGTAGTGATAGTAGTAGCAGTAAAATTAGTAGCGGTAGTAGCAGCAGTAGTAGTGGCACTAGCTATTGTAGCAGTAGCTGTAGTAGCTATAGTAGTGGTAGCAGTAGATGTTGTTGTAGTAGCAGTAGTAGCAGTTAGAGCCATAGTATGGGTAGCAGTAGTAATAGTAGGGGTAATATCCGTAATAGCAGCAGCAGTAGTAGCAAGCGTGGTGAGTATAGTAGTGTAGCAGTAGTGGTAGTAGTTGTAGTTGTAGTAATAGTTGTAGTAGTTGTAGTCGTACTAGTCTTAGTAGTCATACTAAAAGTAGTAGCAGTTGTAGCAGTAGTAGCCGTTGTAGTAGTGGTACTAGTAGTAGCAGTAGTAGCGCTAGTAGCTATTGTAGCAGTAGTAGCAGTAGTCGCAACAGTAGTAGTTGTTGTCATAGTAGTAGTAGTTGTAGTAGCAGTACCATTAGTAGCAATAGTGGTAGTAGTAGTAGTAATAGCAGTAGTAGCAGTAGTAGCAGTGGTATTAGTAGTAGTAGTCGTAGCAGCAGTAGTATGAGAAGTAGTTGGAGTAGGAATAGCAATAGTAGTAGTTGTAGCGAAAGTAGTTGTAGCAGTAGTAGTAGAAGTAATAGTGGTAGTAGAGTACTAGCAATTGTGGTAGCAGTAGTAGTGGTAGTTGTACTAATAGTAGTAGTACTAGCAGCAACAGTAGTTGTAGCAGTGGTCGCAGTAGCAGTAGTAGCTGTTGTCGGAGAAAAAGTAGTTGTTGTTGTAGTAGTTGTAGTAGTAGCAATAGTAGCAGCAGTAGTAGTTCTTGTAGTAGTAGTCATTATTGTCGTAGCAGTAGAAGTAGTCGTAGTTGTAGTAGTAGTAGTTATAGTAGTTATAGTAGTACCAGTAGTAGTTGATGTTGTTGTTGTTGTGGTAGAAGTAGTTTTTGTTGTGGTAGTTGTAGTAGTTGTAGTAGTAGTGGTTGTAATAGTTATAGTAGTAGTAGTGGTTATAATAGTAGTAGCAGTAGTAGTAGCAATAGTTGTAGTAGTGGCAATTGTAGCTGTCGTAGTAGTGGCAGCAGTAGCAGCCGTTGTAGCAATAGTAGTAGTTGTTGTAGTAGTAGCTGTAGTAGTGGTTGTAGTAGTAGTTGTTGTTGTTGTTGTTGTAATACTAGTACAAGTAGTAGTAGTAGTAACAGTAGCACCAGTTGTAGTTATAGTAGCAGTAGTTATGGTAGTAGTAATTGTTGTTGCTATTGCTGTAAGAGTTGTACTAGTAGTAGTTGCTGTAGCAGTCAGAGTAGTGGCATCAGTAGTAGCCATTGTGGCAGTAGTAGTTGTTGTAGCAGTCTTTGCAATAGTAGTAGCAGCAGTAGTGGTAAGAGTAGCTGAAGTAGTAGAAGCAGCGTTAGTAGTAGCAGAAGTAGTAGGAGTGGGAGAATTAGTAGTATTTGAAGTAGGAATAGTAGTAAAAGTAGTAGTAGTCACATTAGTAATAGTAGTTGCAGAAGTAGCAGTCGTAGTAGTGGCAATAGCAGTTGTAGCAATAGCCATAGTAGCTATTGTAGTAGTAACAGTAGTAGCTATGGTAATTGTAGTAGTAGCTATTGTAGTAGTAGTAGCAGAAGTTGTTGTAGAAGTAATACTATTAGCAGCAGTAGTAGTAATAGAGGTAGTATTAGTAGTAGTTGGTATAGCAGTAGCAGTAGTAGCAGTAGAAGCAGTAGTAGTAGTTGTAGTAGTACTTATAGTTGTGGTAGCAGTAGTAGTAGTTATTGTTGTAGCAGTTATAGTGGTTGTAGTAGTAGTAGTAGTTGTTGTTCTTGTTGTAGTAGAAGTAGTTATGTAGTTGTTGTAATAATAGTAGTAATGGCTGTAATAGTTGTAGTAGTAGTATGGTTATAGTAGTAGAAGCAGTAGTAGTAGTAGTAGTTGCACTAGTGCCAATCGTAGTCATCGTAGTGGTGGGAGCAATAGTAGCCGTCGTACTAGTAGTAGTAGTAGTAGTTGCGGTAGTAATCGTAGTAGTGGTAATTGTTGTTGTTGTTGTAATATTATTACCAGTAGCAATTAGAGTAGTGGCAACAGTAGTAGCCATTGTAGCAGTAGTAGTAGTAGTAGCAGTCATAACATTTGTATCATCAGCAATAGTAGCAGCATAAGCAGCAGCAACTGTAGTAGTAGTAAGAGTAGTAGTAATAGCCGAAGTAGCATTAGTAATAGCAGATGTAGTAGTAGTAGCAGAATTAGTAGTAGTAGGAGTAGTAGTAAAAGTAGCAGTAATCATATTAGTAGCAGCAGTTGCAGAAGTAGCAGTAGTTGTAGTGGTAGTAAAAGTTGTAGCAATAGTTATAGTAGCGGTTGTAGCAATAGCAGTACGAATAGTAGTACAAAAAGTAGTTATAGTAGCAGTAGTCATAACAGTTGTAGTACTAATATTAGTAGTAGTTGTAGTAGTAAACGAAGTAGCTGCAACAATAGAGGTAGTCGCAGTAGTTGTGCAACAATAGCAATAGTAGTACAAATAGTTGTAGCAGCAGTGATAATAGAAGTAGTTGTAGAAGTAGTACAATTAGTAGCAATAGTAATAGTTGTAGTAGCAACAGTAGGAGTAGTAGTAGTAGCAGTAGTTGTAATAGCAGTAGTCGTAGCAGTAGTAGTACTAGTAGTATTGGTAGTAGTAGTAGCCGGAGTTGTACTAGTAGTAGTAGTAGTAGCAGCCGGAGTTGTACTAGTAGTAGTAGTTGTTGTTAAAGTAGTAGTAGTAGCAGCCGCAGCAGTTGTAGTTGTAGTAAGAGTAGTAGTTGTAGCAGCAGTAGTAGTAGTATAAGTAGTAGTCATAGTAGTCGTAGTAGCAGTAACAGTAGTATTAGGAGAAGTAGTTGGAGTAGCAGTAGTAGTACTATCGCTAGTAGTGGTTGTAGTAGTAGTAGTTGTAGTAGTAGCAGTTGTTGTAGAAGAAGTCACAGTAGTAGTAGTTGTAGTTGTAGGGGAAGTAGTAGTACTAGTAATAGTAGTATTTACATGCAAACGTAGTACTACGATTAGCTGTAGTAGTAATAGTCATAGTAGTACTTGTAGGAGGAGGAGGAGTAGTAGTAGTAGTAGTAGTAGTACTAGCAGTAGCAGTAGTGGTAGTAGTAGTAGTAGTAGCTGTAGCAGTTGTACTAGTAGGGCAGTACTAGTAGTGGTAGTAGCAGGAGTAGCAGTAGTAGTTGTAGTAGTCACAATAGTGGTAGCAGAGGTAGCCATTGTAGCGGTAGTAGTAGTAGCAGTCGTAGTAGTAGTACTTGTAGTAGTAGCAGTAGTAGTAGTAGAAATAGTTATAATAGTAGCTGTAGTAGCATTAGTAGTAGTAGTAGTTGTTGTTGTTGTTGTTATTGTTGTAGTCATAGCAATAGTAGCAGTAGCAATTGCAGTAGAAGCAGCAGTAGTCATAGTAGAAGTAGCAGTAGCAGTAGCAGCATTAGGAGAAGTAGAAGTCGTAGCAGTAGGTGAATTTGTAGAAGTAGAAGTAGGAGTAGAAGTAAGAGTAGTAGTAGTAATATTAGTAGCAACATAAGTAGTGGTAGTTGCAGTTGTAGCAGTAGTCGTAGTAGTAGTACTAGCAGTTATTGTAGTTGCCATAGTTGTGGTAGAAGTAGTTGTTATTGTAATAGTAGTAGTAGTACGAGCCATAGTAGGAGTTGTAGTAGCAGTAATAACAATAGTAGCTGTAGCAGTAGTAGTAGTAGTCGTTCGAGTGGTAATAGTGGCAACAGTAGTAGCAGTTGTTATTATTATAGTAGTAGCAATAGCAGTAGTAGTAATAGTGGTAGTAGTAGAGCAGTAGTAAAAGCAGCAGTAGCAGCAGCAGCAGCAGCAGTAGTGGTAGGAGTAGTACTAGTAATAGAGGAGCAGTAGTAGTAGTAGCAATAGTTGAAGTAGTACCAACAATAGTAGTAGGTGTAGTAATAGTAGAAGTAGGAGGAGGAGGAAGAGGAGGAGGAGTAATAGTAGTAGTTGCAACATTAGTAGCAGCACTAGTAGTGGTAGTAGAAGTTGTAGTAGTGGTCGTTGTAGCAGTAGTCATAGTAATAGTAGTTGCTATAGTGGCGGCAGCAGTAGCGATTGTTGCAGTAGTAGTAGTAGTAGGAGCCAAAGTAGGAGTAGTAGTAATAATAGCAGTAGTAGTAGTAGCAGTAATAGCACTAGTAGCTGTAGCAGCAGTAGCAATAATAGTAAGTGTAGTAGTAGTAGCAATACTAGTGGCAGTAGGAGGGGTAATTCTGGCAATAGTAGTAGTTGTTGTTATTATAGTTGTTGCAGTAATAGTAGAACTATAGTAAAAGCAATCGTAGTAGTAGTAGGAGGGCTAGTACTAGTAGCTGAATAGTTGTAGTATTAGTGGTGGTCGTGATAGGAGCATTTGTAGTAGTAGTAGTAGAAGTTGTTGCAATAGCAGTAGTAGTAGCCGCAGTAGCAGTTATAGCAGTAGTCCTAGGAGTAGTAGCAGTAGGAATAGCAGTAGTAGTAGTGGTTGTTGTTGTAGTAGCAGTCATTGTGATTGTAGTAGTTATAGTTGTAATAGGAGTTATAGTAATAGTTGGAGTAGCAGTCATAGTAGTTGCAGTAGTGGTAGTAATAGTAGTAGTAGTAGGAGCAGAAGCAGTTGTAGCTGTAGTTGCAATAGTAGCAATAGTGGCAATGGTAATAGCAGCAACAACTGCAGCAGCAGTAGTAGTAGTAGCGGTAGTAGTAGTAATAGTACTAATAGTGGTACTAGAATAGTGGCAACATTAGTATTAGAGGTCATTGTTGTTCTAGTTGTGTTGGTGGTAGTAGTAGTAGGAGTTGCAGCAGTAGTAATAGTAGTAGTAGCGGCACTAGCCGCAGTAGTTATTGTGGAAGCAGCAGCAGCACTAGTAGTAGTACTAGTAGTCGCAGGACTCGTAGCCATAGCAGTAGTCGCAGCAGCAATCGTAGCAGTAGTTGTAGCAGTAATAGTAGTAGCTGCAGCAGCAGCAACAGTAGTACTAGTAGTAGTAGAAGTAGTATTAGTCGTAGTTGTTGTTGTAATAGTAGTAGTAGGAGTGTAGTAGTTGTAGTAGTAATAGTAGTTGGAGTAGTACTGGTAGTAGTAGAAATAGTACAGTAGCAGCAATAGTAGTAGTAGTAGTAATAATTGGAGTAGTGGTAGCTGTAGTAGCTGTTGCCATGGTAGTAGTAGTTGTAGCAGTAGTAGCTTTAGCATTTGTAGTAGTAATAATAGTTGTAGGAGAAGAAGTAGTAGTAGTAGTATTAGTTGTAGTAGTAGTTGTTGGTGTGTAGTATTACTATTAGTAAGAGTAATAGTGGAAGTAGCAGTAGTAGTAGCAGTTGTCATTTTAGTAGTAGTTGTTGTTGTTATTGTTGTAGTCAGAGTAATAGTAGTAGTAGTAATAGTAGTAGTAGTAATAGTAGTAAACGTAGTAGCAATAGTAGAAGCAGTAGCCGTCGTAGTAGTAATAGTAGGAGTAGTAGCGTTGTAGCAGCAACAGCAGCAGCAGCAGTATCTGTTGTAGCTTTAATAGTAGTAGTATCAGCTTAGCTGTAGTTGAAGTAGCAGTAATAGTAGTAGAAGTGATAGTACTGCTAGTAGCATTACTAGTGATAGTAGTAGTAGTAATACTAGTAGTCACAGTAGTTGTAGTAGCAGCAGAAGTATTAATCAGAGTACCAGTAGTAATAGTAACAGAAGTTGTACCGATAGTAATAGTAGTAGGAAAAGTAGTTATAGTAGCAGCAGTCGCAGCAGTACTAGTAGTAGTATTACTAAAAGCAGTAGCTGTAGTAGTACTACTAGCAGCAGCAGCAGCAATAGTAATAGCAATTTTAGTAGTAGACATAGTAGTAGTGTTAGTAATAGGTAGAGTAGGAGTAGCATATGTAATAGTAGTAGTAGTAGTAGTGTTAGTAATAGCAATAATAGCTGTAGTAGTAGTAGCAAGAGTAGTAAGTATAGTAGTAGTATTAGAAGCAGTAGTAGTCGTAGGGGTGGTAGTAGTAGCAGCTGTAGTAGCCATTGTTCTTGCTATAGTAGAAGCAGTAGTAGCAGTAATAGTAATAATAGTAGAGCAATAGTAAAAGCATTAGTAGTGGTAGTAGTAGTAGGAGTAGCACTTGTAGCAGAAGAACAGCAGTAGTAGTAGTGGTAGTCACAATAGGAGCATTTATAGTAGTAGTTGTAGAAGGTGTAGTAGTAGCAGTAGTAGTTGTTGTAGTAGTAGTTGCAATAGTAGTAAGAGAAGTTATAGTAATAGCAGTAGTACTATGAGTAGTAGCTGTAGGAATAGTAGTACTGGTGGTGGTAATTGTTATTGTTGTTGTAGTAGTAGTAGTTGTAGTTGTGGTTGTAGTAGTTATATTAGTTGTAGTTTTTATAGTTGTTTGTTGTTGCAATAGTATTAGTAGTAGTAGTAGTAGCAGAAGCAATTATGCCAATAGTAGTAGTAGTGATAATAGCAGTAGTAGAAGTAATAGTAGTAGTAGGAGGAGTTCTAGCAATAGTAGCAGTAGCAGTATTAGAATTAGTGGTCATTGTTGTACCAGTTTAGTTGGTAGTAGCAGTTGCAACAGGAGTAGTAATAGTAGTAGTAGTAGCAGCAGCAGCAGTAGAAGCAGTAGCAACAGTAGTAGCACTGGCGGTGGTAGTAGTTGGAGTAGATGCACTAGTAGCTGTAGTAGTAGTATTAGTTGTAGTAGTTGTAGCAGTAGTCATAGTAGTAAAAGTAGTCATAGTAGTAGTAGTAGTGGTAGTAGTATCTGAAGTAGTAGTATAAGCTGTAGTAGCAGTTACAGTAACAGTAGCAGTAGTAGTAGTAGTGGTAATAGTAGTAGCAACAGCAGTAGTAGGAGTAGTAGTAGCAGTAGTAGCAGTAGTAGTAGTGATAGTAGAAGTGGCAGTAGTAGTTGTAATAGTGGTGGTGGTGGTAGTAGTAGTAGAAGCAGTAGTAGTAGTAGTAGAAGTGGCAACAACACTCATAGCCATAGTAGGAGTCACAACTACACTCGTAGCATTAGTAGTAGTTGTAATAGTAGTAGCAGCAGCAATAGAAGCAGCAGTACTAGTAGTAGTAGAAGCAGAAGTAGTAGTAGTTGTTGTTGTAATAGTAGTTGTAGTAGTTGTAGCAGTTGTAGTAGTCATAGTACTTGGAGTAGTAGTTGTAGTAGTAGTAACAGTACAATAGCAGCAATAGTAGTAGTGGTAGTAATAGTAAAAGTTGGAGTAGTAGTGGTAGCAATAGTAGTAGTAGCAGTAGTAGTCATAGTAATAGAAAGAAGTAGTAGCAGTAGTATTAGTATTTGCAGTAGTTATAGCAGTAGTGGCAGAAGTAGTAGTATTGGTAGCATTAGTAGTAATAGTTGTTGTTGTCATTTAAGTAGTAATTGTTGTTGTTGTTTTTGTCATTGTAGTCATAATAGCGGGAGTAGTAGTAGCCGAACGATTATAGCATAAGAAGTAAAAGTAGTAGTCGTAGTAGCAACAGTAGCCGTCATAGTATTGGTGCTAGTACTAGCAGTAGTAGCCGCAGTAGCAGTAATAGTAGTCGTAGTAGTGTAGTTGTAGTAGCAGCAACCGAAGTAGTAATAGTAGTAGAAGTACAAGTACTGCTAGTAGTATTAGCAGTAAAGTAGTGATAGTAATACTAGTAGTAGTTGTTGTTGTAGTAGTAGCAGTAGTAGAAGAAATAGTTGCCATAGTAGTAGTAGTAGTAATAGTAGCAGTAATAGTAGTAGCAGTAGTTGCAACAGTATCAGTCGTAGTAGTGGTAGTAGTAGTAGCAGTAGTAGTCGTAGTAGCAGTCGTTGTTATAGTACCGGTACTAGTAGTAGTTGTAGTAGCAGTATTAGTTATAGGAGTACTAGTAGTAGTTGTAGTAATAGTAGTGGTAGTAACACTAGTAGTAGCAGTAATTATAGTAATTGCATAGTAATAATAGTAGGAAAAGTAGTTATAGCAGCAGCAGTAATAGTAGTTGGAAAAGTGGTTATAGTAGAAGTAGTCGTACGAGTAGTGGTAGTAGTATTAGTAATAGTAGCAGCAGTAGTAGAAGTAGTAGTAGTAGTAGCAGTACTATCCATTGTGGTTGCTAAAGTAGAAGTTCTAGTAGTGGCAACAGTAGCAGTTCTTGTTGTACTTGCCATAATAAAACAGTAGTAGTAGCAGAAGTAGGACCGGCAGCTGTAGCAGTAGTTGTAGTAGCCAAAGTATTAGAAGCAGTTATAGAAGTAGAACCATTAGTACCAGTAGTAGTAATCATAGTCATAGTAGTAGCAGTAGTTGTGGTGGTAGTAGTAGTAGTAGTAGTAGTAGTAGTATTAGTAGTAGAAGCAGTAGTTGTAGCAGTAGTAGTTGTTGTTTAAGTAGCAAGAATAATAGTAGTTGTTGTTGTTATTGTTGTAGTAGTAGTAGTAGTCATAGTAGTTGAAGTAGTAGCAGCAGTAGTAGTAGTAGTTGTGGTAGTAGTAGTAGTGGTAGTAGTAGTAGTAGTAGTAGTAGTAGTAGTCATAGTAATAGCAGAAGTTGTAGTAGTAGTATTAGTATTAGTAGCAGTAATTGTTGCTGTTGTAACAAAAGTAGTGGTAGTAGTAGTATTAGTATTAGTAGTAGTAGTAGTAGTAGTTGCAGTGGTACTATTAGTCAGAGTAGCAGTGGAAGTAGCAGTAGTAGCAGAAGTAGCAGAAGTTGTCATTTTAGTAGTAGTAGATGTTGTTGTTGTTGTACTAGTTGTAATCATAGTAGTAGTAGTTGTTGTTGTTCTAGTAGTAGTAGCAGACATTGTTGCCGTAGTAGTAGTAGTAGTAATAGTGGCAGTAATAATAGTAGTACTAATTAAAGTTGTAGTAGCAGTAATCGTAGTAGAAGTACTAGTGCTGCTAGTAGCATTAGTAGAAATAGTAGTACTATTAACACTAGTAGCAGCAGTAATTATAGTAACTGCATAAGTAATAGTAGTTTGAAAAGTAGTTGAAGTAGCAGCAGCAGTAGTAGTAGTATTAGTGATAGCAGCAGTAGTAGTAGAAGTAGTTGTAGCAACAGTAGTAATACTAGCCATTCTTGTAGCCAGTAGTAGCAGTTGTAGCGGGAACAGTAGCAGTAGTTGTAGTAGTAGTAGTAGTTGGAGTAGCACTTGTATTAGATGCAGTTGTAGAAGTAGTATAATTAGTAGCAACAGTAGTAATAGTAGTCATTGTTGTGGTAGTAGTTATGTTAGTTATAGTAGTAGTAGGTGTAGTAGTAGCAGTAGGAATAGTAGTACTAGTAGCCATAGCAGTAGTAGTAGTAGTTGTAGAAGTAGCAGGAGCAGTTGTAGTATTAGTAGTAATAGTAGTAGTAGTAGCTGTAGTGGTAGTAGTCGAAGCAGTAGCATTAGTAGTAGTTGTAGTAGTAGTTGTTGTCGTTGTAGCAGTAGTAGTAGTAGTAGCAGCAGCAGTAGTAGTAGTAGTTGTTGTTGTTGTTGTACTAGTTTTAGTAGCAGTAGTAGAAGGAGTTGTAGTAGTAGTTGCCGTAGTAGCAGTAGTAGTAGTAGTTATAGCAGTAGTAGTAGTAGCGGTAGTTGTATGAGAAGTATTTAGAGTAGCAATAGCAGCAGTAGTAGTAGCAGTAGTGGTAGTAGTAGTGGTATTTGTACTAGCAGTAGTAGTTGTTGTTGTTATTGTAGTAGTAGTACTAGCAGTGGTAGATGTAGCTGTAGTTGTTGTTGTAGGACAAGTAGTTGTAGTTGCAGTTGATGTAGTTGTAGGACAAGTAGTAGTAGCAATAGTAGTAGTAGTAGTAGTAGTAGTAGTCGTAGAAGTAGTACTATTAGTAGTAGTAGTAGTAATAGTAGTAACAGAAGTAGTACTAGCTATAGCAATAGTAGTAGTAGCAGCAAGGCTACAGATGTAGTAGTTGTTGTTGTAGTAGCAGTTGTTGTAGTAGTAGTAGTTATTGTCGTTGTAATAGTAGTTGCGGCAGTAGTAGCAGCAGCAATTGTACTGGTAGTAGCAACAGTAGCCTCGTAGTAGTGGTAATAGTAGTAGCAGTCGTTGTAGTAGTAGCTGTAGTAGTAGAAGTAGCAGCCGAAAAAGTAGTCATAGGATAATTAGTAGTACTAGATGTAGTAGTAGTAGTAGTAATGTTAGTAGCAGTAGTAGCAAAATTACTAGTAGTAGTGGTAGTAGCAGTAGTAGCAGAACTACTAGTAGTAGTGGTAGTAGCAGTAGTAGCAGAACTACTAGTAGTAGTGGTAGTAGCAGTTGTAGCAGTAGCGATAGTAGCAGTTGTAGCAATAAAAGTGGTAGCTATGGTAGTTGTAGTAGTTTTAGTAGTAGTGGGAGCTATAGTGGGAGTAGCAGTAGCAGCAATAGCAGCAGTAGTAGCAGCAGTAATAGTTGCACTCGTAATAGTGGTAGTAGTAGTAGTAGTAATAGGAGTAGTAGTAGTAGTAGTAATACTAGTAATAGTAGTAATAGCAGTAGCTGTTGAGCAGTAGTAAAAGCAATAGTAGTTGTTGTAGCAGTAGACGTGGTACTAGTAGCAGTAGAGCAATAGTAGTAGTTATGGTAGTTTCAGAAGGAGCAATTGTAATAGTAGTAGTAGGAGTAGTCGTAGCAGTGGTCGGAGCTGTAGTTGTAGCTACAGTAGTAGTCATAGTAAGAGAAGTAATAGTAGTAGTAGTACTAGGAGCGGTAGTAGTAGTAGTGGTGGTTGAAATAGTTGCAGTAGTAGCAGTGGTCATAGTATTGGTAGCCGTACTAGCAGCAATAGTTGTAGTAGTGGTAGTCGTAGTAGTAGTAGCAGTAACAGAAGAGTAGTAGCGGAAGTTGTAGTAATAGTTGTAGCGGCAGTTGTAATAGCAGCAGCAACAACAACAGTAATAGTCATAGCAGTAGCAGTAGAAGTAGTAGTAGCAGTAGTAACAGTAGTAGTAACAATAATAGTAGCAACAATAGTAGTAGCAGTCGCAATAGTAGTAGTATGGTAATAGTAGCAACAGTTGCAGCAGCAGCAGTAGTAGTAGCAATAGCAGCAGCAGCAGTAGCACTAATAGTAGTAGTATTAGTGGCAGTAGTCGCAGTAGTTAGCGATAGTAGCATTAGATGTACTAGTAATAGTAGTAGTTGTATTAATTGTAGTAGTAGTAGCAATAGCCGTAGTAGCAGTAGTAGTAGTAGTAGCAGTTGTTATTGTAGCAGTAGTAGTCGTATGTGTAGTAGTAGTAGCAGTAGTAGTTGTAGTAGTAATAGTAGTAGTTGTTATTGTTATTATTGTAATAGTAGTAGCAGTAGTAGTGGTAGTAGCTGTCGTAGTAGGGTTAGCAGTAGTAGCCGTTGTAGCAGTTGTAGCAGGAATTGCAGTCGTAAGAGCAGTAGAAGTTGCAATAGCAGCAATAGTAGTAGTAGTAGTCATAGTAGTTAGAGTAGTAGCAGTAGCAGAAGTTGCATTAGTAGTAGTAGAAGTTATAGTAGTAGCATAATTAGTAGTAGTAGAAGTATGAGTAGTAGTAATAGTACCAGTAGTAATATTAGTAGTGGCCATTGCAGTTGTAGCAGAAGTCTTAGTAGCAGTTGTGGCAGTAATAGTAGTAGCTATAGTACTTGCAGCTTTAGATGTTATAGTAGTTGTAGTTGCAGTAGGAACTATAGCAGGAGTTGCTATAGCTGCAGTAGCTGTAGCAGCAGTAGTAGCAGTAGTTGCGGTAGAAATAGTAGTAAGTATTGTAGTTGTAGCAGCAGCCATAGTAGTAGTTGGTGTGGCAGTAGTAGTAGTAGGAGTAGGAGTAGTAGTTGTTGTTGTTGCTATTGCAGTAGTAGCAGTAGTAGAGGTAATAGCAGTTGCAATGGAGCAGCAGTATAAATAGCAGTAGTTGTAGTTATAGTGGAAGTAGTACTAGTAGCATTATAGCAGTAGTAGTTGAGTGGTAGTCACAATAGTAGTAGTTGTAGTAAAAGTCATAGAAGTTGTAGTAGCAGCAGCAACAATAGTTGTAGTAGCAGTTGTAGCAGTACTAGTAGTAAGAGAAGTAATAGTAGTGGTAGTAGTAGTTGGAGGAGTAGTAGTAATAGTAGTAATAGTAGTGGTAGCTGTTATCATTGTTGTAGTAGTAGTAAAAGTAGTTGTTGTTATAGTTGTAGTAGTTGTGGTATTAGTAGTTGTGATAGTAGTGGGAGCAGTAATAGTAGAAGTAGGTTCAATAGTAGTAGCTGTAGTAGTTGCAGTAGGAGGAAGAGTCGTAGCAGTAGTTATAGCACTAGCTGTAGTAGCAGTCGTAATAGTAGTAGTAGAAGATGTGGTAGTTGTATTGGCAGTAGCAGAAGTAGTAGTAGTTGTTGTTATTGTACTAGTTGTGTTTGTAGTAGCAGTAGTAGCAATCGTAGCAGAAGTTGTACTAGCAGTAGTAGCAGCAGTAGCAGCAGCAGAAATCCTAATAGCCACAACAACAGCAGAAGTAGTATTAGTAGCAATAGCAGTGGCCGGAGAGGTAGTAGTAGAGTCAATAGAAGTAGTAGTAGTAGTATTAGTTGTAGAAGTTTTCATCATAGTAGAAGTAGTAGCTTTAGTCAGAAAAGTAGAGTAGTTGTAGTTGTAGTAGTAGCAGCAGCAATAGTAGCAGTAGTAGAATTAGTAGTAGCCGTCTTAGTAGTAAAAGTGGTAGTAGTAGGAGAACTAGAATCTAGCAGTAGCAGTAGTCGTAGTAGCAGTTGTAGTATTAGTAGTAGTGGTGGTGGTAGCCATAGTAGTTGTCGCAGTAATAGTAGTACTAGTAGTAGTAGTAGTAAGAGTAGTAGTAATAATAGTAGTAGTAGAAGTAGTTGTTGTTATTGTACTAGTAGTAAATGTTGTTGTTGTTGCAGTATTAGTAGTAGCAGTAGTAGAAGTAGTAGTAGTAATAGTAATAGTAGTAGTTGTAGTAGTAGTAGTCGTAGTTATCGTACTAGTTGCAGTACTAGCAATAGCAGTAGTAGTTATAGTTGTAGTAGTAGTAGTAGTAGTAGTAGTAGTAATAGTAGTAGTAGGCAAAGTAGTTGTGGTAGTAATAGTAGTAGGAAAAGTAGTTGTGGTAGCTAGTAGTAGAAGTTATTGTAGCAATTTTAGTAACTATTGTAGTCATAGAAGTAGTGGTAGTTGCAGTACTAGACGTAGTTGTAGTAGTTGTGGTAGTAGTAGCAGCCGTAATGGCAGTAGTAGCAATAGTAGTAGAAGTAGTTGTAGTCATAGTAGTAGCAATAATAGATCTAGAAGTAGTAGTAGTGTCAACGGTTTCATTAGCAGGAGTAGCAGTAGTACTAGAAGCAAAAGTAGTAGCAATAGTAATAGTTGTGGGAGAATTGTAGTTATAGAAGAAGTACTGCAACAGTACTAGTGGTTATAATAGTTGTAGTAGTAGTGGTGGTTATAGTAGTAGTAGTAGTAGTTGCAGTACTGGTAATAGTAGCAGTCATAGTAGCTGTAGCAGTCTACAATTAATAGCAGTAGTTGTAGTAGTTCTTGTCGTTGTTGTATTAATAGTACCAGTAGTAGTAGTTGTTGTAGTAGCAGTAGCAGTAGCAGCAGTAGTATTAGTAGTAGTTGTTACTATCATTGTTGTTGTAATACAAGTACCAATCGTAGTAGGAGTAGCAGTCATAGTAGTGGCAGCAGTAGCAGCTATTATAGCAGTAGTAGTAGTAGCAATCGTAGCAATAGTAGTTGGAGTAGTCATGGTATTTGTATGAGTAGTAGCGGTAGTATTAGTAGCATTAGTAGTAGCAGAAGTAGTAGTAGGAGGAGAATTAGCAGTAGTAGAAGTAAGAGTAGTCGTAATAGTACTAGTAGTTATATTAGTAGTCATAATTGTAGAAGTAGTAATAGCTGTAGTGGCAGTAGCCATTGTAGCAGTTGCCGTAGTAGCAGTTGTAGCAGTAATAGTAATAGATATAGTAGCGGTAGCAGTAGCTGTAGTAGTAGTAGGAGAAGCAATAGCAGCAGTAGGAGTAGTAGTAGCATTAGTAGTAGTAGTAGCAGTAGTATCAGTGGCAATAATAGTAAGTACAATAGAAGTAGTGGCAGCAGTAGTGGTAGTAGGAGTGGCGATAGTACAGTAGTTGCAGTAATAGTAGTAATAGCAGTAGCAGAACAGTAGTAGTAGAAGCAACAGAAATTGTAGTTGTAGTACAAGTAGTAGTCGTAGCAGTAGAGAAGTAGTAGTAGTGGTGGTAGTCATAGAAGCAGTAGTTGTAGTAGAAGTAGTAGTTGTTGTAGTAGCTATAGTAGCAATTGTAGTAGTAGCTGGAGGAGCAGCAGCAGCAGTAGTAGCAGTAGTTGGAGCTATAGCAATAGCAGTATCAGTAGCAGTGGTAGCAGTAGCAATTGTGTCAGCAGTAGCAGTAGTATTAGTTATATTAGTAGTCATAGTAATAGCAGAAGTAGTGGTGGTAGTATTAGTCTTAGTAGTAGTCGTAGCAGTTGTTGCAGTAATAGTAGTAGTACTAATAATAGTACTAGAAGTGATAGTAGTAGTAGTTGTTGTTGTAGTGCCACTATTAGTCAGAATAGTAGTAGAAGTAACAGTTGTAGAGGTAGTTATCATTTAGTAGTAGTAGTTGTTGTTGTTATTGTTATTGTAGTAGTAGTAGTAAAAGTATTAGTAGTAGCAGCTGTAGCAAGAATAGTGGTAATAGTTGTAGCAGCAGTAGTAGTAATAGCTTTAGTAGTAGTAGCAGTAGTAGCAATCATACTAGTGGCAGTAGTAGTGGTAGCTATAGTAGAAGTAGTAGTAGTAGTTGTAGTAGCAATAATAGTAGTAGAAGTACTAGTATTGCTACTAGTATTAGTAGTAATACTAGTAGTAATACTTGGACTAGCAGTTGTGATAGTAATTGGTAGTATTAGTCGTAGGAAAAGTGGTTATAGTAGTAGTAGTAACAATAATAGGAAAAGTAGTTATAGTAGGAGTAGTCGTAGTATTAGTAATAGTAGCAGCAGCAACAATATTAGTAGTAGTGGTGGTAGTAGTAGTAGTAGCCATTGTAGTAGCGATATTAGTTATTGTAGTAGCGGGAATAGTACCAGTTGTAGTAGTAGTTGCAGCAACAATAATAGTAGTAGTAGCAGTAGTATAAGTAGCAGCTGTAGCAGCTATTGTAGTAGCCGTAGTAATAGAAGCAATTGTAGAAGTAGTACCCTAAGTAGTAGTAGTAGTAGTTTTGTTATTAGTAGTAGTAGAAGCAGTAGCAGTAACAGTAGTAGTAGTAGCCATAGCAGAAACATTAGTTGCAGTAGTAGTAGTAGTAGAAGTTGCAAGAGTAGTAGTAGTCGTTGTAGAAGTTGTAGTAGCAATAGCAGTAATTGTAGCAGCAATAGTAGTAGGAGTAGTCGCAGTAGCAGTAGTTGCAATAGTAGTAGTAGTTGTAGTAGTAGTAGCAGCAGTAGTAGTAGTAGTAGCAGTAGTAGTAGTAGTAGTCGTAGTATTAGTAGCAATAGTAGTAGAAGTAGCAATAGCAGCAGCAGTAGCAGTAGTACTAGCATTAGTAGCAATAGCAGCAGCATTAGTATTAGTAGTAGTAGAAGTAGTAGCAGCAGTAGCAGCAGCAGCAGTAGTAGTACTAGCATTAGTAGAAGTAGTAGCAGCAACAGCAGTAGTAGTAGCAGAAGTAGTAGCAGCAATAATTGTTGTCTGAGAAGTAGTTAGTGGAGCAATAGCAGTAGTCATAGAAGTAGTAGCCATAGTAGTAGTAGTAGTAGAAGCCATAGTAGCAATAGCAACAGTAGTAGTAGTAATAGTAGTAGCAATAATAGCAGTAGTAGCAGTAGTTGTTGTTGTAGGATTAGTTGTAGCAGTTGTAGTAGTCGTCGTAGTAGTAGTACTAGAAGTAGTTGTAGAGGTAGTGCTATTAGTAGCAATAGTAGTAGTTGTTGTTGTTGTAGTTATAGTAGTAGTAGCAGCAATACTAGTTGTTGTAGTAGTAGCAGTAGCAGTAGTAGTAGTGTAGTAGTAGTAGTTGTAGTAGTAGTAGCAGAAGTAGTTGTTATTGTAGCTATTGTAGTAGTAGTAGTTGTTGTTGTAATAGTTGTAGTAGTAGTAGGGGTAGTTGTGGCAGTAGTCATAGTAGTCGCAGCAGTTGTAGTCATAGTAGTCACAGTCGCAACAGCAGTGGTAGTTGTAGTGGCAGTAGCAATAGCAGCAATAGTAGTGGTGGAAGTAGTCGTTGTAGTCATAGTAATAGATGTAGTAGCAATAGTTCAGGAGTAGTAGTAGTAACAATAGAAGTTGTACTTATTGTAGTAATAGTAGCAGTAGAAGTAGTATTAGAAGTAGTAGTAGTAGGAGTAGTTGTAGTTGTTGTTATTATTGTTGTAGCAGGAGCAGTAGTACCAGTAGTAGCATCAGTAGTAGTAGTTGTAGTAGTAGTAGTTGTAGTAGTAGAAGTAGTTGTTGTTGTAGCAGTAGCAGTGGCAGTAGAAGTAGTAGTTGATGTATTAGCAATAGCAGCAGTAGTAGTAGTGGTCATATTAGAAGTAGTAGCGGTAGTAGAACTGCTAGGAGTAGTAGTAGTTGCAGTTGTACTAGTAATAGAAGCAGTGGAAGTAGTACTAGGAGCAACAATAGCAGCAGAAAATGGTGTAGTAGCAGTAGCAGTAATAGGAGGAGTAGTAGATATAGCAGTAACAGTAGTATTAGTAGCTGTAGTAGTTGCAGTAGTAGCAATAGTAGTTATTGTTGTAGTGGTTGTAATGGTAACTATAGTAATAGTAGTTACAGTAGTAGTAGTGGTGGCAATAATAGTAGTAGTAGTTGTCGTCAGAGTAAAAGAAGATGTAATAGTACCAATAGTTTTAGTAGTCGAAGTAGTAGTTCGAGTGGGAGTTGGAGTAGTAGTAGTACAATTAGGAGTATTTGTAGTAGCAGTAGTATGAGTTGGGGTAGTAGTAATAGTAGTAGTTGTTGTAATAATAGAAGTACGAGTGGTACTAGGAGGAGTAGTAGTAGTAGTAGTAGGAAAGGGAGTACCTGTAATAATAGGAGTAGCAGCCGTAGAAGTAGCAATAGTTGCAATAGTCTTAGTAGGCATAGTAGTAGTTATAGTAATAGTAGATGTAGTAGTAGTAGCAGCAGCAGTTGTAATAGTAGTTGTAGTAGTAGTACTAGTGGTAGTAGTAGTTGCAGTAGTAGCTATAGTAATAGTACCAGTAAAAGTTGTAATTGTAGCAGTAATTATACTGGGAGTAGAAGTAGTGGTAGAAGTAGTTGTAGTAATAGTAGCAGTAGTAGCAGTGTTAGTAGTAGTAGTAACAGTAGTTATTGTAATAGGCATAGTAGTAGTAATATTAGTAACAGAAGCAATAGCAGAAGTACTAATAGAAGTAGTAGAAGTTGTTGTAGTAGTAGTAGCAGCAACAGCAGTAGCAATAGCTATAGTAGTAGGAGTAGTAGTAGTACTAGTAGTACTAGAAGTACTAGTAGCAGAAGTAGTTGTAACAGTAGTAGTAGTATTTGTTGTAGTAGGAGTAGATGTAGTAGTAGCAATAGTAGAAGTAGTTGTTGTTGTAGTAGTACTCGTAGTGGTAATAGTGGTAGTAGTTTAGTAGCGGTGGTCCTAGTAGTAGTAGTAGTAGTAGTAGTAGTAGTAGTAGTAGTAGTAGTAGTAGGAGTAGTAGTAGTAGTAGTAGTAGTAGCAGTAGTTGTATTAGTAGTAGCAGTAGTTGGAGTAGCAGTTCTAGTACTCATAGTAATAGTAGTAATAGTGGTAGTAACAGCAATAGGGTTAGTGGTAGTTGACTTAGTAGTGAAGTGGCAGTTGTAGGAGGATTAGTAGTAATAGTAGTTGTTGTTCTTGTTGTAGTGGTAGCAGTAGTTGTTGCAATATAATTAATACTAGTAGTAGTAGTAGTAGTAGTAGGCATAGAAGTAGTAGTTGGAGTCGGAGTAGTTGTAGTAGGAATGGAAGTAGGTGTAGCATTAGAACTAGTTGCAGAAGCAGAAGAAGTAGTAGAAGTAGCAGTATGAGTAATAGTAGTAGTAGTAGCTGTAGTAGTAGTAGTTGCAGTAGTAGTAGTTGTAGTAGTAACAGTAGTAGCTGTAATAGTAGTAGTCGCAGTAGTAGTAGTAGTTATAGTAGTAGCAGTTGCAATAGTTGTCATAGTAGTAGTAGTAGTAACAGAAATATGAGTAGTACTAGTAGTAGTAGTAGTAGTAGTAGTAGTAGCTATAGCAGTAGTTATTGTAAAAGTTGTTGCAGAAGTAATAGTAGTAGTAGTAGCAGTGGTAATAGGAGGAGGAGTAGTAGTAGCAGTAGTATCAGCAGTAGTAATAGGAGGAGGAGTAGTAGTAGTAGTACTAGCAACATTAGAAGTAGTAGTTATAGCAGTAGTAGTAGTTGCAGTAGTAGTAGTAGTAGTAGTAGTAGTAATACGAGTAGTAATTGTTGTTGTAGTAGCAGTTGTTTTTGTAGTAGATGTAGTATTAGGAGTAGTAGTAGTAGCCGTAGTCGTAGTGGTAACAGGACTAGCTGTAGAAGTAGGAGTATGAGTAGTAGTAGTAGTAGTAGTAGTAGCAGTAGGAGTAGGAGTAGTAGTAGGAGTAGTACTAGTAGGAGTGGCAATAAAAGTAGTACTAGTAGTAGGTATTGCCGCTATAGTAGTAGTAGAACTAGTTGTTGTTGTTTTAGTAGTAGTAGTAGTAGCTATAGTAATAAGAGTAGTAATAGTTGTAGCAGTGGTAGTAGCGGTAGTTATTGCAGTAGTAGCAGTAGTAGTAGGAGTCATAGTTGTTGTTGTTGTAGTTGTTATTGTAGTGGTCAGAGTAGTAGTAGGAGTAGGACTTGGAGTGGGAGTTGTAGTACTAGTAGAAGTATTCTAGTCGCAATAGCTTGAGTAGGAGTGGTAGTAGTAGTAGTAGTAACAAGAGTAGTAGTAGTTATAATAGTAACATTAGTAATAGTAGTAATAGTAGTTGTAGTGGGATCAGTTATTGTAGTATCAGTAGTTGTAGGAGTAAAAGTGGTTGTAGTAGTACTAGTTGTTGTAGTAGTCAAAGTAGTAGTCCTAGTAGGAGTAGTAGTAGTGGTGGTGGTGGTGGTGGTAGTAGGAAGGAGTAAAAGTGGTCCTAGGAGTAGTAGTAGTAGATGTAGTAGTTGTATTAGGTGTGGTAGAAGTCGCAGTAGTAGCAATAGTCACATTAGGTGTAGTAGCAGTTGTAGTAATAGTAGTAGTAGTTGCAGCAATTGTAGTAGCAGTAGTAATAGTGGTAGTAGTAGTGGTAGTAGTACTAGTAGTAGTATTAGTAGTAGCAATAGTAGTTGCTGGAGTAGTAATAGGATTAGTTTTAGGAGTGGTAGTTGGAGTAGGAGTAGTAGTAGCAGTCGCAGTTATAGTAGTAGTATTATTAGTAGTAGTAGTAGGAGTAATAGTAGTAGTTGTTGTTGTAATAGTACTAGTAGTAGAAGTAGTAGTAGTAGCATTAGTTGAAGTAGTAGTAGTAGTATTAGTATTAGTAGTAGTAGTAGTAGTAGCAGTAGTTGTAGTAGAAGTAGTAGTAGTAGAAGTAGTAGTGGAGGTTGTAGCAGTAGTAGTAGCTGTAGTAGTTCAAGTAGTAGTACTAGTAGTTGTAGTAGTAGAAGAAGTAGTACTTGTAGCAGTAGTAGCAGTAGTAGTGCTAGTAATAGTAGTAGTAGTAGTAGTAGTAGTTGAAGTAGTTGCAATAGTAGTTGAAGTCGGAGTAGGTGTAGAGTTGGTAGTAGTAGAGCAAAAGTTGTAGTAGTTGTAGTAGTAACAGGAGTAGAAGTCTTAGTAGTTGTAACAGTAGCAGTCATAGTAGTAACAGTAGTACAAGTAGCAGTAGCAGTACTAGTAGTGAGAGTTGTAGTAGCGGTGATAGTTGTAGTAGTAGTTGTAGTAGTAGAAGTAGTTGGAGGAATCGTAGTAGGAGTAGGAGAGGCAATAGCATCTATAGTAGTAGTAGTATTAGTTCTAATTATGGCAGTAGTTGCAGTAATAGTACTAGTAGTAGTACTAGTAGTTGTAGCAGTGGAAGTAGTAGTTATAGTAGTAGGAGCAGCAGCAGTAGTAGTAGTAGTAGTTGTAGTTGAAGTAGTCGTAGTAGTAGTTGAAGTCGGAGTAGGTGTCAAAGTAGTGGTAGTAGGAGCAGTAGTAGTAGTAGTAGCAGTAGTAATAGGAGTAGAAGTCTTAGTAGTTGTAGTAGTAGTAGTCATAGTAGTAACAATAGTACTAGCAGTAGTAGCAATACTAGTAGTAAGAATTGTAGTAGCAGTGGTAGTTGTAGTAGTAGTTGTAGTAGTAGAAGTAGTAGGAGGAATAGTAGTAGTAGGGTTAGTAGTAGTAGCAGTAGTAGTAGTAGTAGCGGCTCTTGTAGAAGTAGTGGCAGAATTAGTATTTGTAGTTGCACTAATAGTAATAGTAGTTGTTGTTGTAGTAGTAGTACCAGTTGGAGTAGTAGTCATAGTACTAGTAACCATATTCGTAGTAATAGTAGCAATACTAGTAGTAATAGTATTCGTAGTAGTAATAGTAGTAGTAGCGACAGTAGCAGCAACAGTTGTTGTTGTTTTAATACTTATAGTAGTAGAAGTAGTTGTAGGAATAGTAGTAGGAGTTGGATTTCGAGGAGGAGTAGTTGTGACAGTAGTTGTAGTAGTAGTAAGAGTAGTAGTAGTAATATTACTAGTAGCAGTGGTAGTAGGAGGAGGAGGAGGAGTAGTAGTAGTAGAAGTTGCTGAATTAGTAATAGTAGCAGAAGTAGCAGCAGCAGTTGTAGTAGTATTATAAGAAGGAGCAGTAATAGTAGCAATAGGAGTAGTAGTAGTAGTAATAGTGGCAGTAGAAGTGGTAGTTGTAGCAGCAACAACAGCAGTAGTAGTAGTATGAGTAGTAGCAGTAGTTGTAGTAGTTGTCGTAGTAGTAGGACTAGTATTATTATTATTATTATTATTATTAGTAGTAGTAGTAGTACGAGTAGTAGTAGTAGCTGTAGTAGCGGTTGTCAAAGTAGTAGTACTAGTAGTATTAGTAGTATTAGTAGTACTAGAGGTATTAGTAGTAGTAGTAGTACTAGTAATGGTAGTAGGAGTAGTAGTAAGTGTAGAAGTAGTGGTAGCAATAATAGTAGTAGTATTAATAGTTGGAGTCAGAGTAGTTGTACTAGTAGTATTAGTAATAATAATTGTTGTATTTGTAATAGTAGTAATCGGAGCAGTAGTAGTAATAGTAGTAGTTGTAGCATAAGTATTTTGAGCAGCAATTGTAGTCATTGTTGTTGTTGTTGTTATTATTGTTGTAATAGTATTAGTAGTAGTAGTTGTTGTGATTGTTGTAGTAGTAGTAGTAGCAATTATACAAGTAGTAGTTGTAGTAGTACTAGTTATTGTTGTTGTTGTTGTTATTGATGTTGTTGTTTCAGTAGTTGTAGTAGTCATAGTAGTCATAATCGAACAAGTTGTAATATTGTTAGCTGTAGTAGTAGTAGTTGGAGTAGTAGTAGCAGTAGTAGCAGTAGTAGTCGTCATGGTAGTAGTAGTAGTTGTAGTAGCAGTAGTAGGGATAATAGGAGTCATATTAGAAGTAGGAGTAGCAGTAGTGATAGCATCAGCAGTAGTAGTAAGAGTAGTAGCAGTAGTAGTAGTTAGTGGTATTAGTAGAAGTCGTATTAAAAGTGGCAGTAGGAGTAGTAGCTATAATAGTAGTAGTAGTAGTCGTAGTTGTAGTAGTAGTTGTACTAATAGTAGTAGTAGTACTAGTAGTAATAATATTAATAATAATAATAGTAACAATTGTAGTAGTAGTAATAGTGATAGTTGTAGTAGGAGTATTAAGATTAGAAGTGCTGGTAGTAGTAGAAGTAGTACTAGTGGTCGTTGTTGTAGTAGTAGTAGTAGTCCTAGTGGCAGTAGTGGCCATTGTTGTAGTAGTAGGAATAGTAGCAGCAGCAGCAGAAGAAGTAGTAATAGTAGTAACAGTTGTTGTTGTTTCTTTAATAATACTACTCATAGAAAAAGTAGTAGCAGGAGTAGTAGTCGCAATAGTTGCAATAGCAGGAGTAGTAGTAGAAGTTGTAGTAGTAGTAGCAGCAGTAGTAGTAATAGTAGTAGTAGGAGTAACAACAATAGTTCCAGTAGTAGAATTGTTGTAGTACAAGTAGTGGTAGTAGCAGGAGCAGTAGCAGTAGCTGCTGCTGCAAAAGTAGTAGTGGTAGTAGAAGTAGCATTAGTAGTGCGTATAGTAGTAGTAGTTGTTGTAGAAGTAATAGTAGTAGTAGTAGTTTTAGAAGTAATTGTAGTAGTAGTAGTAGCAGCAGCAGCAGTAGTAGCAGCAGTTGTAGTAGTAGTAGTAATAATAGTAGTAGTAGTAGTAGTATTGGTAGTAGTAGTAGTAGTATTGGTAGTAGTAGTAATAGTAGTAGTAATAGTAGTTTTACTAGTTGCAGTAATAGTAGTAGGGGTGAGCAAAAAAATTGAAAAACCAGTATACCGAATAGTACCGGTTGAGAACCGTACTGGAAAATCAGTTCTCAAATCAAACCAGTACGGTTCTAGTTCTTACATTTAACAGAACCAAAAAATTGGTTCTGGTTTTAGTTCCACATTATCTAAAAAACCGGTGAACCGGAACCGTACCAGTTTTACCTCTATATATTCGTCTTCAACCAAAATCCTAAACCCTAATTCCTCACTCGCAGCGACGTAGCCTCGCTCTTGCCCTCGACCCCGCACTCGTAGCGACGCTGCCACGCTCTCGCCCTTGACTCTGCACTCCCTACGACGCCACGACGCTCTCGCCCTCGACCTCGCACTCGCAGCGATGCGGCCTCGCACTCACTCTCGCCGGTCGTCGCCAAGCCGTCACTTGCTCTGATTTCTTTTTCTCAAAGTCTCAAACCCTAGATCTGGGTCCCTGCATCTCTGATCTCGCCGGTCACTACCCGCCGTGCCTGTTGCTCCTTTTCCTCTTCTCATTCTCAAAGGTCGAGAGTTCAGAACCCTAACCATAGGTCCCTACGTCTCTGATCTCGTCGCCTCTTGCTCCGATTTCTCATTCTCAAAGTCTCAAACCCTAGATCTTGGTCCCTGCATCTTTGATCTGGCCATCTCGTGCTCCGATTTCTCATTCTCCAAGGCTCAAACCCTAGATCTATGTCCCTGCTTCTCCGATCTCGCCGAACGCCGCCCGCCGCGCCTTTTGCTCCGTTTTCTCTTCTCATTCTGAAAGATCGAGAGTTCAAAACCCTAACCCTAGGTCCCTGCATCTCCGATCTCGTCGCCTCTTGCTCCGATTTCTCATTCTCAAAGGCTCAAACACTAGATCTAGTTCCTTGCATCTCCAATCTGGTCGTCTCGTGTTTCGATTTCTCATTGTCAAAGGCTCAAACCCTAGATCTAGATCCCTGCATCTCCGATCTCACAGGTCACTGCCTGCCATGGCTTTTGCTCTGATTTCTCTTCTCATTCTCAAAGGTTGAGAGTTCAAAACCCTAACCCTAGGTCCTTGCATCTCCGATCTCATCGCCACTTCCTCCGATTTGTCCTCCGTCCATCGCCAAAGTAGCGACATCATCAGAGTAGCGACGTCACCAGAACAACGACATCGCCAGAGCAGCGACATTGCCAGAGCAACTACATCGTCAGAGTAGCAACATTGCCAGTTGCCAGAGCAGCGATCTACTCCGGTATGCCCTCTCTCTCAACTCTACTAAGTACCAAGTACAAGCTCTTCTACGATTTCTCATTTTTACTGATGTTGTGTTCCATTTTTTCAGAGTTTTATCAGAAATTTTGGGACTACAAGCTGAATTTCAACTTGTTCGGGGGATTTTCCTACTGCGGCATGGTTGATCATGCCAATTGGCCCAGTTCTGTGAATGAGGTAATACCATAATAGGTATTGCGCTTTTCCATTTCTTAGAATTTCATGCTGGATTGGTCTTTCCTGTAGTTCTACTAGAAATAATATTACTTGCATGCTTGATTGCTTGGTCTATTGGTCATATATCTTCTTTCTTCTATTTTAAAGGATTCCAGCAGAGAAATCACTAATGAAAATACAAGTATGACTACTTCAAATATAAAATATTTATGTAAAAATCAAAATGATGGTGAGAAGGCTAGTGAAGCTTAAGATATAACTTCAAGGATAAATAAAACAAATCCGGAAGCTTGGAAGTGAGAAAAAATAGTTCATGGGTGTGGGACCATTTTTCTAAACTAGATTGTAGTGAAGATGGTTATAAGGATAAAGCCCAATGTAATTACTGTGGAAGTCTCCTTTCATGCCCTTCTAGTTATGGAACAAGTGGTTTAAGTACTCACTTAGGTAGATGCAGAGATTATCCTCGAAACATGGAGGTGAAAAAACAAAAAACTTTAACCTTTCAATCAGCTAGTGATGACAGTGGTGGCACTGGCACTCAAGCATGCACACTTGTTACATGGAATTTTAATCTAGAAGCATGTAGAATTGCATTAGACAAATATTTGATTCTTGATGAACTGTCTTTCAAACATGTTGAAGGTGAAGGGTTTAAGTTTTATACCTCTACATTGCAACCTAAATTTGATGTTCCTTCCCGTTTTACTGTTGCTAGAGATTGTTTCAAAATATTTCTTGAGGAAAAGAAAAAATTGAAATATTTTTTTAGCAAGTTAAAACAAAAAGTGAGTATCACAACTGATTGTTGGACATCATGCCAAAACTTGGGCTACATGAGTGTGACTGCTCACTATATTGATGATGATTGGAAGCTTAAAAAAAAAATTTAAAATTTTTGTTCTGTTTCAAGTCATGCTGGTATGGTAATTGGTAAAACATTGGAATTGTACTTGCTTGATTGGGGCATAGATAAAGTCTTCACAGTTACTGTAGATAATGCATCTTCTAATGATGTTGGAGTTCAGTACCTGAGGAAGAGGCTTGATAGCTGGAAAGGTCATGTACTTAATGGTGAGTATTTGCATGCCAGATGTTGTGCACATCTCCTGAGTCTGATTGTTAAAGAAGGACTTAAAGATTCAAATAACTCTATTGCTAGAATTCGGGCTATAGTTAAATATGTGAGATCATCACCAGCAAGAGCACAGAGGTTCAAGCTTTGTGTGGAGCAAGAAAAAATAGAATGCAAAAGTCTGGTTTGTCTTGATGTTAAAACCAGATGGAATTATACTTATCTAATGCTCGATGTTGCTTTGAAATTTCAGAAAGCTTTTGAATTATTGGAGATCCAAGATTTCAAATATGCAGAGGAGCTAATGAAGGGAAAGTCACAGGGCTTACCAACGCATGCAGATTGGGATGTTGCTTGAGCTTTATTACCTTTTTTGCAAGTATTTTATGATATTACCTTAAACATATCTGGTTCTTCTTATGTTACAAGAAATATATATATGCAAAGCATGTATGGAATTGGCATGATGATTAGGAAGTTTTCTGAATCAGATGACTTCTGCTTAAGTACTATGGCTTTTAAGATGAAGACCAAATATAATAAATATTGGGGAAATGTTGAAAAGCTTAATATTATGTTATTTATTGCTTCTGTGCTTGATCCTAGGCTAAAGTTGGAGAGTGTAGATTGGATGATTGAGGAAAGTTATGAGAATGAAAAAGTCAGTGAGTTGAAGGGTAAAGTGAAGAATGTTTTGGATAGACTTTTTCAAGAATATTTATCTATAGAAAAGTCTTCTTCTTCTTCCCATAGTGTTGCAGGAGTTGAACAGATAAAAGAAAGGAATGCTACTGGAACAAGTAATCTTGATGTACTTCAGCTAGTTCAAGATGAATTGAGAAAAGTAAAAGCAAAACAGAAGACTTCCACTTGCAAAACAGAATTAAATAAATATTTGGAGGAGGAATATGGAGATGAGGCAGAAGATTTTGATATTCTTCTGTGGTGGAAAGCAAACAGTGGTAGGTATCCAGTTCTTTCCATGATGGCTAAAGATATGCTTGTTATGCCCATATCTACCGTTGCTTCGGAGTCAGCTTTTAGTACAGGAGGTCGAGTTCTTGATCAATTTCGAAATTCTCTATCTGCAAAAATGGTGGAAGCTCTTATTTGTACACAAGATTAGTTGTATTCTTCTAATTCTCCTATTAATATTGAGGAGACACTTGATGAAATTGAAAAAATATCCGCAGGTAAAAATTACTTATTCATTGTATTATTTCTGTAGAAATTAATTATTGATTTTAATATTTATGTTATATATTTCACATGTTTTATCTTTATAATTGCAGAAATGACGAGCAAAATGGAAACAATAATCTCGATTGATGATTAATTTTCTTTCTTGATGTTATTTCCTATGAATCTACCAGTGCCAGCAAAGATGTATGACTGTTGATTTCTTCTGGTATATATACCTCTTTCTGCATAGATTTTCAAGCAATAGAACTTTCTTGTTCTTTCTGGATTTACATTATAGTAATTTTCTGTCTCTTACTGTCTTATGCTCTCAGGCATTTTTGACTGAATACTCAGTGTATGTGGAGAATGACTTCTTTATAGCTGGAATGACATATGCTAGGCAGTGGGCACTATATTCCTGCTTTCGCCAGCATGGTTCATTGGTTTCTTTATCTGTATCCTCTAATCTCTATTCTCTAACTGTTGATTTTGATTACAAAATTATTGCCAAACTTACATATATTGAATGCTAATTGCTATTTTGCTAAGCAAATTGAAAGAGCAAATGTAAGGAAGAAAAGAGGACAAAGTGAAGACATCTGAAGTCATGGGAAGAATGATCTACTGTTGCAAGTCTGCTACACTGCATAATCCCTTTGATACTAGCTCAACTTCAGAAATAGATCTGAAACTATCTAAACAAAATTTATCTGCATTCCTATGAATTTGCAAGGAAAGATGTCTGACTAGTATTCTCAAACTGTTGATTTCTTCAGGTATATATATCTCTTTCTGCATGACATGGATTGGTGGCATCCCATCACTGAAGAGAAGGTCCATGGTGCCTGCTGGTCTACTGCACTACTAAATATGGTGCCTACTGCTTGCCTGTTGGTCAACTGCACTACTGCCTACTGCATGCTGGTCTGCTGCACTGCATAAGTGCATACTGCTGGTGCTAGTCTACTACTGCTGCTTGTTGGTCTGTTGCACTGCATAAGTACATACTATTGGTGCTGGTCTACTACTGCTGCCTGCTGGTCTGTTGCACTGCATAAGTGCATACTAATGGTCTACTACTACTGCTTGTTGGTCTGCTGCACTGCATAAGTGCATACTATTGGTCTACTACTGCTGCTTGCTAGTCTGCTGCAGCTGCTGCACTGCATAGCCTATCCCATCCAGATAGAGAAACTATCTTCTTGGTGACTCTAAGCCAGAAACTGTTGACATTATTATAATTTAATTTATGCCTTTATAGTGCTAGTAGCAAACTAGCAGTAGTAGTCTAAGCTCCTTCTTTGCAAGAATATGCATACTTCTAGTCTACTACTAGCTACTGCTGCCTGTTGGTCTACTGCACTGCCACTGCATAGGTGCATACTACATACTGCTATTGCTTCTATTTTGGTGAACTTGTCTCTTAAATTTTTAAGAAACCATTTGAATTGTTGTAACTTGTAAAAGCTCAGCAGTTGTATTTACATGCAATTCAATGTTATTTTTTTTATTTTTGGTAAAAAATAATGGTTGCTAACTTGCTATTATAGTATTGCTTCCACAGGAAATTCATAATTTAAAACCGTTATACCGGTTTTAGAACCGGTTTAGAACCGGAACCGAAAAAATAAGTTCTTTATCTAAACCGATACGGTTCCGGTTCTTAATTTTATAAGAATCGAAATCCAGTTTCGGTTCTAAAATGAGCAAAACCAGTTCGGTAAACTGGTTTTGCTCACCCCTAAGTAGTAGTAGTAATAGTAGTTATTGTGGTAGTAGTCGTAGTAGTAATAGTAGTAGTAGTAGTAGTAGTAGTAGTAGTAGTAGTAGTAGTAGTAGTAGAAGTAGTTGTAGTAGTAGTAGTAGTAGTAGTTGTTGTAGTAGTAATAGTAGGAGTAGCATCAATAGTTCTAGTAGCAGTAGTGGTAGTAGTAGTAGTAGTAGCAATAGTAGTAACAACAACAGCAGAAGTAGTAGTGGTAGTTGTAGTAGTAGTGCTTATAGTAGTAATAGTAACAGTAGTAGTAGTAGTAATTGTAGTACTAGTAGTAATAGCTGCAGCAGCAGCAACGATGGTAATAGTAGTTGTAGTAGTAGTAGTACTAGTATTAGTAGTATTAGTAGTAGTAGTAGTCGTTGTAGTCGTAGTAGTAGTGGTAGTATTTGTAGTAGTAGTACTAGAAGTAGTAGTAGTAGTTGTCGTAGTAATTGTAGTAGTATTAGTAGCAGTTGTAGTAGTAGTAGTAATAGTAGCAGCAGCAGCAGTAGTATTAGTAGCAGCAGTAGCAGTCGTAGTGGTAGTAGTAGTAGTTGTTGTTGTTGTAGTAGCAGCAGCAGTAGTAATAGTAGCAGCAGCAACAATAGTATTAGTAGCAGTTGTAGTAGTAGCAGCAGTCGCAGTAGTTGTAGTAGTATTAGTAGTAGTACTATAGTAGTAGTAGTTGTTGTTGTAGTAGCAGTATTACTAGTAGTAGTACTAGTAGTAGTAGTCATGGTAGCAGCAGAGTAGTAATAGTAGTTGTTGTTGTTGTTATTGTTGTAGTAGTAGTAGTAGTAGTAAGTAGCAGTAGTAGCAGTAGAGGGTAGTAGTAGAGTATAGCAGCAGGAGGGAGTAGTTGTAGTAGTTGTAGTAAGTCATAGTCGTAGTAAGTAGTGTGTTGTTGTAGTTCGTGGAAGTAGGCGAGGAGGAGAGAAAGTAGTAGTAGTAGTGATAGTAGTAAAAGTAGTAGTTGTTGTTGTAGAAGTAGTTGTAGGAGTTGTAGCAGGAGTTGGAGTTGGAGTATTCATATTAGTATTAGGAGCAGCAACAGCAGCAGTAGCAGTAGAAGTAGAAGTAGTAGTAGTAGTAGTAGTAGTAGTAGTAGTAGTAGCAGCAGCAGCAGTAGCAGCAGTAGTACTACTAGTAGTTGTAGTAGTTGTAGTAGTAATAGTAGTAGTAGTAGTAGTGGTGGTGGTGGTGGTAGTAGTAGTAGTAGTTGTAGTAGAAGTAGAAGCAGTAGTACTACTACTAGTTGTGGTAGTAGTAGTAGTAGGAGGAGGAGGAGGAGGAGGAGGAGGAATAATAGTGGTAGTATTAGTGGTTGTACTAATAGTAGTAGTAGTTGTTGTAGTAGAAATTGGAGTTTTAGAAGCAATAGCAAGAGTAGCAGTTGGAGTACATGTTGGAGTTATCAAAGTGTTATTAGTAGTAGTAGTCGTAGTAGCAGTTGGAGTAGTAGCAGTGGTAGTTGCAGTAAAGTAGACGGTGGAGGAGTAGTAGTTGTAGTTGTTGTAGTAGTAGTAGTTGTAGTAGTAGTATAATACTAGTAGTATTATTAGTAGTAGTAGCAGTAGAAGTTGAAGTAGTAGTTGTAGGAGTAGTAGTAATAGAAGTAAGAGTTCCAGTAGTAGAAGTAGCAATAGTAGTAGTTGTTGTTGTAGGAGAAGGAGGAGTAGTAGTAATAGTAGTCATCAAATCAGTAGTAGTAGTAGTAGCAATAGTAATAGGCGTACTAGAAGTAGAAGTAGTAGCAATTGTCATTGCAGCAGAGGTAATAGCAGTAGGAGCAGTAGTAGTAGCTGGAAGAGTAGAAGTAGTAGTAGTCGGAGTAGTAGTTCTTATACAAGTAGTAGTTGGAGTAGGAGCTGTGGTAGTAGTTACCGTAGGGGTAGTAGTAGAAGTATTGGTAGTAGTTGCAGTAGGAGTAGTAGTAGTAGCAGTTGGAGTAGTAGTAGTGTTATAGGGTGCAGTAGTAGTAGTGGTACTAGTAAACGTTGTTGTAGTTGTAGTATAGTAATAGCAGCAGTAGTAG